>BGZK01001681.1:0-118314 GCA_005406025.1 Eumeta japonica | reverse complement strand
GGCCGGCTTTAGGAGGTTTTTGACCCGTCGCCTATGAGTCGAAAATGTACATTAATTATTAATAGATCAGTTCTTATTCCGACCTTAGAATTATGACATAATAATTCTGTCTTGTATAGATCTACACCATATCCAAGAATACATGGTGACTTAAAGTGTCAACAAAAAATAAGTTTTTTTGGAAATCATCTCATTATAGGTACATGAGTTCCGCTTATTCCTCAATGATTTTGTTAAAATTAAAGTCTAATGAAATTTATCTAGATTTTTTTCTTTTAGGTGTGCAAAACACAAGAATTATATTAACTTAAATCTGAAGTCAATAAAATTACGTACTAGATGATTAACTT
This sequence comes from Eumeta japonica, assembly GCA_005406025.1. Classification (NCBI taxonomy): domain Eukaryota; kingdom Metazoa; phylum Arthropoda; class Insecta; order Lepidoptera; family Psychidae; genus Eumeta; species Eumeta japonica. The sequence goes on along the minus strand of BGZK01001681.1, from coordinate 117,964 downwards.
TTTCGGAACAGGTAACCTTGATGGAGGATGTAAATGATTTTAGCCATGTAAAGATAAATGCGATCGGCAAACTTTTACCTAAAATTATATTGTGGGTCGTCACGCTTTTCCGGAGGTAGGGGCGCCGCGGGGGTCGGGGGCGATTAGAGGGGTCCTATGTGCGGTGCCGTAGGTGGTGGTACTCACGTCCATAGCCCTGTATTGTAAAATATATCCTTATTTTTGTTTTGCATTCCAATATTTATTTGTATATAAGGACGAATTGATTGTAGTGTTTGATTATAATTTTTGAATATTCTGCACTGCATCAATATGCGAATTAAAAATCTAAACAATTCTAATAGTTTGTTTCTTTGAATTTATATGATTGTAAAAATGCTAGTATTATTTTTGTGCATTTGCTTTTAAGTCGAGTATATAGTACTTTCTTATTGAAATCGATAACAGTTTCTAAATATTTAAAATTTTCTCGAGGAAAACTATATAAGTTTTAAAATTATTCGATTCGGTTTACGATAAATTACAAATCGTGATTAGGATAAGTTTGCAATCGGGTTTGGGTGCAAGTTCAAAGTTAGAGTCGGAATTTGGAAAAAAAATATCTACAGCTAGCGGGACGAAGCTATGGGCAACATCTGATAAATTTTAACTTTCGTCAATCAACCTAAGAATTTCTGGTATTACACTTTGTTTCCTTACGTTTAATCCCATGAAAGTAGTATAATAAACCTGAGTAATCAAGTATTTTTGAAAATATTTCAATTTCAAAATTCACTTAAATTTATATCTGACTTGATTAATAGGTACTTTGGTATGAAAATATTATCGTGCAATATTGGGGACACTAATAAAAGGTGCTGTATAAATCGTATGCGTAGTAAATAAATCTATCAAATTATATAGGACATCAAAGCTCACAGATGGACGATTATCACGTAAACTCTACCAAAGAGACGGAGTTATAATGCTTTTTTTATTCATCAAAATAATGTGGCAACGAAATTATTATCCAAACATAATTTAGTAAAGTTGTAATAAAATGTATAATATTAACAATATTTAAAAGCTCCACTCCCCCGCCATCAATCATTCGTCCATCAGATATTCTATTCCTCTCCAAGAAACTCTTCTGGGGTTGCGAGTGTCCATGGGCGGCAATGACCGCGTACTCTCTGGTCGTTCGCAAACTCGTTGGCCCCTCGAAAATGCTTTATGTTTGTGAAACATGTTATATTCGTCATCTGACGTGATTTGTACATATATCGCGTATAAGTACGGCACGAAATAGTGGCACTTCTACAGTTACATCGTAGTTCAACATTAAAACCTGTGTATATCCTATTGATATTTGATATACATTATACAGAAGAAAGGAAATTACAATAGTAATATTATTGTCCACGTGCGCTGATTCACAAGAAAAATCAGTTTGTACATTGGAAGATAATTAACTGAGTTTTGCTTGCCCTATTTTAAAGTTGCAGATTTTTGGTTTTTTGTTTCGCTTATGTTTTAGTTAAGTTCTTTTGTGGTTTAGCTTTGTAAGAGTGAAGATTCTAAATAGACGCGTAGTATACATGCTTTACAATGTGCGTTATTATATAACTTTCATGGAAAATGAAAATGTATTTTAAGATTTCTAGTATTTTTAGGAAGAAATAAAGTATAATACTTTAGTAGTAATTAATTGTAATTTGATCCGTCGTTTTTTATAATTTTCAACTTCAACTATAAAACTTACTACTGCTGCTAATGTTGCTGCTACTACTAATACTAACTATAATTAAAAAGTTCTTGCCTTGAACTATGTGCTTATATAACTACATTAATAAATAACTTAAAAGTAGAAAACATTATGCCTAGTTTCTTTCATTTGCCTGTACTTCATAAATGCTCATTAAAAAAAAATCAATTTTCACGTCGCCCAAGGTGAGGTCTATGAATACAACCAATTTATAATCCGGCCCGCTTGCTTAAGTTGTGGGGGCAATCGGGTGGGATACGCATTTCTGCCATTTAGTTTTCTGTTAGGAGAACTCCGTTTCAGAAGTTATGTGTTTTGGTGGCGTGTGAAACCGACCGAGCTCGTCCGTCTTCCATGAGCCTTCAACAAACTATCTTATCTCGATCGCGGCCCTTATAAATGGCTAATGTTAACGCTAATGAAATACCTAAGCCGAATTCTTTCTTTTTCTTTAACACAACGTACGAATTTAATTCGTGAGTCAACCGATTAGCGGCATTCAATATTTGTTTTTTACATTGTTCCCTTTTTTCAATTCGCAAAGGATAAGTTAAGTTTTACGATTGTAATAGACACTTATGTAACAAAATCATCGTCGTTGCTTTTAATTTTATGAGGGTGAAATGATAAACTCATTTGTTATAGCTATAATTTAATGAATAGAGTCGTTGTCCCCTTCGAACAACAAAACTAATAGGTTTCGTAATGCATTAATTTTCGCAAAAGATGTTCGAAAACTAGATCACCATTTAAGAAAACCATTTACCGTATTAGAGAAGTTGGGCGGCTATCCGAAGCAACAAAGTTTAGTAAGAATTTTAATCAGGCGGCGTCTGGGCGGGCGGCGGCGGGCGGTCATGGCGGGCGCGGCGGTGGTGGCGGCGCGGGCGGGCGTCAGTCGCGCGCGGCCGGTCCGCCGCCAGCGCCAGTCGCCGCCATGCCGCCCCGCGCGACTGCCCGCGTCCACCCGCCCGCCCACGAGCGCCCGCCCGCGCCCGCGAACGCGTCCACGCCCGCGACCGCGACCGCCGCGCTCTGAACCCGATCACTTTACGACTCTCACAAACTGAATAAGTTCGACAAATCTTCTTGCTTCCTGGACCACTATATAGACTTCGTGCGACACGCGGTGCTCACGCGTGCATTACATGATTTTCATTTTTTTAGTACAAAATTGTAAAATATCTATAGAGAAATAGTATTTTTATCTATAGTACAAATGTAACATAGCGGCACGGTAGGAGCGTAGCATACGAATAAATACAGGGTCAGTTTTGTATGAATTCAATGTGATTGTAGATTAAGTAGCCGACGTGACATCGCCGCTGTTCACACCGCCTTACGAATATCGACACTATTTTTAGGTAAGTCACTCGGGGCACCACCGCAGGTACTTATCACAAAGCTGGTAGATCTCGGGTGAGGCAAAGAGCACGTCCCCACCGACGACGGCAATCTTACGTGACGGTAGAGGAGCACGTGTGTAGAACGGACGTGCGCCCACACGATGGGAGTGCGATGACGCCGCACGCGCCCGGTCGTTTTGTTATAAGTTTAATTTGCCTACCGAGAAGCAACATGTTGCTGCCAAATATTATTCACAGTAAATAAGCCCATTTAGCATTTCTGAGTCCGCTAATGTTATTCTTATTATATATAACACGTATACTATGCTGCTTACATTTATAAATAAATTTAGGAATTTCCGAAAGAATATTACATAGTAAGAGCTGGAAGGTCGTCGATGATACTAGTATGATTTAAGCTACAAAGCAAACTCCTAAATCACGGTAGGTGGCAGCGGCGCGGGCGGGTTGCGAACTAGCGCGACAGGCGGCCGCGCCGGGGGCAATCCGCAAATTGTTTATCCCGCGCCTAACGATTTAAATTTAGCCACCAGAACGCGAACGAATTCCGATCATAAGCCGAGGGCCGGCGCAATTGTTTAAATTAACAATGAAGCCGGATGCCGCGGCGGCGGACCAGCGGCGGCGGGCGCGCCGCAAGCGATGACCGCTTATAATAATTACATGCGCTAAAGATCATTCTCAAGGCTTAAATAAACGAAACGTTTTACACTTTAAAAATAACAATTAAAAAAAACATCTTAAATGTATCATATCTTGCAGTTGTCATCAAAAAAAAAACAACTGCAAGATTTATATAATTCTAGTCACATTAGAGTAGAGAAATAAGAACCAGATATAATAAAAACTGCCGCATATTTCCCTGAATTATTTACTCGGTAAATCGACAAACAATTCCAAACTAGATCTCTCCATACCATTTGCATACGCTTAAAATACTCTGTTGCCTAACAATGTATGTTATAGCTTTGGAACCATAAATTCAAAGCTCACTGTTCTAACAATAAAACAGAGCTTTTGTAGTTGTACTTCATGCATCAGAAAACGCATACTAATGGCATCCTTTGCAGTTGTAATTTGATTCGCCGCATAATAAACAAATGACTTTATTTATAAGCTTTTGTCGCACTTTATACAGTTAAAAATGTTTTCAATGACTCGTTTAATGTATTAAGTTTCATATTCAGAAAAACATCCAAAAATTGGTCTCTTAAATAGATTTACTTATTTGTAGATGTAAATACCTATAAATTATCATATAAAAGCAATTGGAATCAAATAACATGCTCAACCTCCCACTGTGACTTAATCGTCTAGTCTGTTAACTTGACTGTATTATGCAGGTTTTGGTTTTTATAAAACTAATTTGATTCGATAAATTGGTGCTAAAACAATATTAAAACCCGAGCTTCGTCTTCGAGATGAATAACCTTTAAGAGCATTTTTTCAGACAATTTAGCAGCGTGTTTGTGCCACCCGTACGGACTACTTACATTGAGTGGATAGAATTTTCTTGTAAGGCATATATAATTATGTTCAAATTTCACTTACAGATAAGTCGATTAATGATCAATCATAATTTTTATATTTAACTTAGCTTTTCACAAAAATAGTAGTTCAACAAAAATAGATTTTATTATTATGATTCATATTCCGTAAGAAAGTTATTTTTTTTACTTAATCAAAATATTTTTTTTACTTAATCAAAAACTTTAGTAAGTTAACCACGTTGGTCGAATGGGAAACGCCTTACTTTTAAATCAGAAAATACAGGGTTTGAACTATAATAGTGGACAAATTTTGGAATAAGTTTGGGCTTAAGTTAAATCAAACGACTTGATCCGTACCTGGGAGAACACGTTAAGCTGTAAGGCCTCGATATTGTGATTGGACGTTGTCAAGTACCAGTGCTATTTAATAAGTATATACTAGCACTGGGCTAGCATAAAGGTCTCAAATTCCAAGTCTTGTTCAATATGAAATGAAAAGGTTGTAGAAGGATGTGCTTCAGAAACGGGCTGATTAAAACCAAATACTGAAACAAGAAAGTCAATGAGATTTTTCATTTTCTATTTACAAAAAGTCTTAATTTTAACTTTGAATCTAATCAAGTCCATAAATCTTCAATTCGTACCGCGTTTGTTTATTTTTGGAAAATGTTATAATTTTTCGCAGTTTAACCATACTATAAAAAAAACCGTGTACCTTGACAGACACCTCTAAAAAACGTTAAGGTTGAGAAATAAATTAAAAAGTTTCGCATTTGAAGTGGTAACAGAATTCAGGGATAGATCGCGACAACAAAAAGTCAAGATGTAAAAAAAAGACCAACACAATATTCATAACTGTATCATTGTAAAAAAAAAAATTTATGAAGTTAACTCGATTATTTCGACACCGTAAGCTCGATAACGAGCTTACGTCAACACAGTTTGGATGAAGGCTAAAGTAACTGCTTTATAATATTAATATTTTTTCTTCATGAAACGGATATATTCCCTTCAATAAACAGACATCGAAATGATTTCATAAATCTTACTTGCTGAATTAATAAGACTCGGCTGTAGAGAAATACGTGGTCATACTCATTGAAGTTTTGGTTTTTTAGTTAAAAAACCCAACCAAGACAAAATATCTTCAAAAAATCCGGATAGTTGCTCGGACTCGCACGACAAACGTTTCATGATGCAATTTTTTACGTAGATAAACATTTGTCATTATATTGTCAAGTTGTTAGCAATTCATTACATAAGTATATTCTCCCACATTATGTTCCTTATTACTAAATTTCTAATTAAGTAATAAGTATTCCTTAGTAAGTTTCATTTTAATGTAGCATTTACAGTTCGCTGCTGCAAGGAAAGTATACAGAAATTATTTAATCCAAACAATATCACTCTCTCTACATATAAATCTAACCTAATCTGAAACAAAATAAAAACTCTCTTGTACGTTATGCCTATACTTCGGTGATTGTATACTATATCATTTAAAAGCAAACTAAACTATGTGTACTTAAAATAGTATTTTACAAAAAATGTCAGTGAGAAACAGACACCCGGGTGATTCCGTGAGTGTTCCGCTATTCCCATGTGGCTACGAAACACCAAAAACAATACAGACAGACACATAAATGTAGACAATAGATTCGGAACGTTATGAACTTGCTCCTTCTAACGGAATCCTGCCCGCTACGAAAGAAATTGTCCGAAATCATGACAATAGTAGAAGAGAGAACGAGCTGTTGTGCAAGGGAACGATTTTTTTTTTGTGGACCTTTTGTTAGATTTTATGTCTCGCTTTGTGTTCCGAGCGCAGGAAAAAAAAAGCGCTAATTATTACAATTTTACATTTCACGTCGTGCAAATTTAAAATTCAGCCAACGAATTAATTTTTAACATTTTATTACACATCAAGATGCAAAATTAATATTCAATAGTACGCTAGATATCCGTTCGGCGGTCATTAAAATGATAATAATCGTCGGACTGTGTCGTCGGGCCGTTAAACGGAATCGAACCGCGTGCGCGTAGGTAAGCGTACGGGCGGCGCCGGCGCCGGGCCGGCCAGGCCTGAGAACCGCGCGGCCTCGTTCCAACTTACATTTTATTTTGTCGTCCGATTTCCGCGCTCGAGCGTGGCCGAGAACGCCTTAACGACTTCCAGAGTCCGGCGCCGGAAGGTTTCGAAACTAATCATGAATTTCGCACGCTTTTACTAAACGCTCGTGTGTACCGTAATGTTCGGCTCTCGTGTGCGATCTCGCCTACATTTGGTGTATCTGAATACAAGTTTCAAGTACCTAGTGATGTACGAGTGCGTGAGAATGAAACTGTAAGCAACTTCTAAGTAAAGGTTAATTACGATAAGCATATGCATATCATACTACTTTGTGGTGCACGTCTCATTATATTTGCTCGCATTCGATTGTGACATTTATGTAACTTACTCTAATGTTGATCACCGACAAGCCCACAACAAAGTCAAAATGTTTTTTACCCCGTTTCCCGTTCGCCGTTAGTTTATGTCGCTACCATGGCAACCGATGTCGCCTGAAGTCGGCGCGCAACAAACATTAAATATAGAAGAGAGATTATTTCTTGGCGCGACAAGCACTAGCCAAGGTAGAATATTATTACAAAAAATGTTTAAAGAAAATATTATAAGCGTTTCGATTGTGTACGGAAATATAAGTCGTAAAGTCACGGTGCGACGCAGTAGTTATGTCCGACATTAAGATATCATCTTCCTTATTGTAATGACAAATGTATGCCACCGTGATGATAATATGACTTATATGAATGAAATTTTAATATAATTAAAAATTTAATGTTTAAAAAATCAATGTAACTTATATACAATATCGTAAAAAATATAGTATATGTTACGTTAGTCATAAATGAAGTCGCTAACACAGTGTGACTGCACTGTCAGTTTGCCAATTAACTTAATCAGCTGTCAACACACATTTTTATATGAGTATCCGACGACTTGGAAGCCAATTCAAACGTTTAACATGTGATGACTTGTTAAAAAATTTAACAGTGCACATTAAATTAATGCTCTTATTGTAGTATAGATAATTTAATGATTTCTAGTCGCATAATAATATGTGTTATGTATTACGTTAAGTTCACAGAAGCTAATTACAAATGAAAAATTTAGAAAAAAAATACATTCAATTAAGAAAATTATTAAACGACTATATTCGTTAGTTTAACAATAAATATTTAGGGTAAATTTTGTGATGTTTGATAGATTTTTGGTTATTCTAATTGAATTTATAATTTAATGCAAACTCTTATCATATGGTTGAGTAGGTAGGTATGTATTAATATCGTCAAAAATAATAAACATTGGAAACGGTCATACTGAAATGAAAACTTAACTGCGAGGTGCTCATGCGTGCTGTAGGTATATACATTTAAACTGGAATGTTTGAAGGATCCTTACCGATGAGTTTCAGAAGAAAGTACCTTACGGCAGGCCTCAGATCTATCCACACATCACTTTTGCAGTAATTTGGCAATTGGTTGTAAAACTTAAATAACAAATTCTCCAAGTACGATTAAAAGTATGAAAAATGCCACTCCTAAATGTTGCAACCAGGAAAAACAAGAAGATTATTCAATAGTCAACTCAAGGAAAATATTTAAAAAAATGTAAGCTTATAGGCAAAAATGAAAATGGATATGAATACCTGAAAACCCCAAAAAGTTACTAGTACGTTGCAGGTCTTATATAGTAGTATAAGCTATTTTTTTTTTTTAATCTTTTGTCGTAGTTCATTTCAAACAGTGTTTATGGTAGATCATTCCAAAGACTTACCGTGTGTAGCAGGAAATTTTGTATAGAATGTTTAGTGGTTGAACGCCAGCCATAGAAATGATGATTATGATGGAATGATAATGCCATAGGCAGCACAAATAATCATCTTATTCGTGCTAATAATTCTTAAAAGCACTCGTAGTATATGCCAAACGTATGATAGAGATGGTAAATCTCTTTAATACGCTAGTGGGTCGAGTTGGTCCGACATTACAGGTTCGCTACTATTCGAATTGCTCAAGATTCTTAGCGATCTAGAGGCAGCATTTGATATTTAGGTGTCCAAGCCTAAAGGAGTAACAATTCTCCTGATTCGATCAGACCTGTGCCTCGAGAAGGAAGATGAATCGGCCTGAAGTAATATCGTGCTATTTGGAGATTGCAACCTTTTAAGAATGCGGTTTTCTTTGCTCTCCTGATGATCACAATACTGTACGCTTTTCGGTATATCGACACCGAATATTTGGGCACTTGAGGTGGCTTCTCCTTAGTGCCGCCTCAAGTGCCCAATTTTTAGTTTTGGTGAACTAAAAATTTAATCACAAACAAGCACTGATATTTATAGAATGGCCCGGTCGAAACAAAAAAAAATCTCAAAAAGGACCGTAAATGTTTCGGTAATTTGATTATCTTACTGATTCAACGATACCAATAATTGTTTTGCCATTAGGATACACCACCACAATAATGAAGACATCTTTTAACGTCTGTTTGTATGATGCTTGTGTGGGATGGACCTATCTATGACGATATTAATGGTACACTATTTTAGACAATAATGCATTACGTGCTTGTAAAATGTGATAAGACATTCTCTTCTCCCATACAAAACATCAATGCAAACAATGAAGAAATGTTATAATGGCCACAAACAAAATTTTTGTGGCGTATCGATCTGGAACAGAATTAGTAGATTCACTTAGAAGAGCAGCACTAATGTAATTCAAGCGGTATATGCCGAAAAATTTTAATGTGAATATTGAAGGTCGCTTTGGGCGCTAACTTACATATAAAAAACGCGTAATTTATTTTACGTATAAAATATAATAGTAGTTTTTCACTGAATTATTATGTGATTAATAATTACTACACTAAACATTGTAAACTATTTTTATGTTTATGATTGTTGCGAATTGCTAAAATGCAAATTTTGAAATAATTTAATGTAAATTGCATCAAATACTATAACAACATAAGAGAAAATTCGTGGTCGAATTATGGACAAGCTCCACAGACAGTGTCAAAATCAGGTTTAATGCGAATCAAGATGGTGTTATATGAATGGTGGGATTGGAGGGATATTGGACATTATGAGCTTTTATTGCCGGAGCAAACTATCAATTCCGACTTCTACTGTCGGCAGTTGATGAGATTAAATCAACCAATTGAAACAAAACGATCTGCGTTGACAAAACTGGACAAGTTCTTTCATCATGATACCATCAAGACATATTAATATTTAATGACTCAGAGAGAATTGAAAGAGCTTGAAAGGTCATCTATCTAGATCTTGACGTTTGTCTACTGCTGCTGATCACTTCAAACTCTTTAAGTAGCGTAAGGTTAATGCGTTAAAACACTGCCTAAACTAATTGTCGCGTATATCATCAAAAAATTACAATATTCCTATAACATAACGTTCAGGGCATTACCTACAAGATAACGAAGAGTTATCGAACAATATGTACCTAAATACAAGTAAATTAAAAAAAATATATACGCCTGACTAACGATAGTAAGGCACAGCGTTTAAATTAAAAAAATCAATTAATATTTGTATTAAATTTGCATTCTAAAAAATCGTTTAAAAAAATATAAAATTGCTCTTATATTCACTCCTATATATCTATATAGATATAGCAGTGATTATAAGAGGTCTAGAGGCGTACGCCTAGTCTACACCTATAGATATAGTGGATTTAGTTTACGTTAGAACTTGCGACTTAAGATTTTATGTTTCTTGACGTTTAATTAATTTGGTTCTCATTTTTAGAAGTTTTAGTTTTAATGTCTATTGTGTTTGGGTCAAATATTTGTTTAAAAGGAAAAAGTTATTATTTGTGTACTGAATTAAAAATTACGACTTATAAAATATGTTTGTTAGTTCATTTTGAGTGTTGTTGGACGTCAACTGCTAGACTTTAGTCTCTGCTTTTTGTTTGCATAAAGAATTTCCCAAACCTAGCAAATCATCCGTATACCTGGGAGGTTGTCTGACATTATGACATCCCGTTCCTCGTCACCCTTTGAAAACCTTTTTCATCGACTATCTGTTTTAATAATGTAGTCTGCTCACTGCTAATACAATGTGCTGATTTATTGTCTTTTATTCCGGTTCTTTTTCGCATGTCCTGCTTTCAGAAGCTACCTTGCAGAAAAACGCGGAATACAGCTTTTTACAACGTACGTTTAATGATATTGAATGAGTTCAGTTCGCAACATCATCAGTAAGCAAACGATCAGAGTTATGGACATAGAATAAATATATGGCGTAACGTATTTTTTTAGGTATTGATGCGTCTGTAAATCCGACATGTCGGCTAAGAACTGCAAGCACATATATTGTATTTATTTTTTAATTATAAGTATCATTGAAAATGCTTTTTCGATCACTTTGGGTAGGGTGTAAAATAGGGGTCTAGCGTCCGCGATTATAAAGATAAAGAAATAAAAATAGTATCATAAGATGTGTTAGGAAAAGAAAAAGAAATTAAAAAAAAGAAATTCAACAACTTCCATTATTTGCGTCGATTGTGAATGGGAGTACGGATATTAGTTAAATAATAATTAGAAACTTTACTAACCTATTTCAAAAATGGAGTAGGTTTTCAATTCGTATGTTATTCGGTATTTTCATCAATTGTGAATCGATTTAGAAAGTTACATTTCCTTTCGAAAACTCTCGAGGTGGTGTCATAGTCACCACCAGGATCTGAGGATAGAATGCCAGGGAAATCGAATGGTGTCCCCAAATACCATAGGGTTATGGTATAGCGTGTTTGAGCTCTTTTTTAATTGTTCATGTGTTTGCGCCTGGCAGTCATCATTTCATGCTACTGAGCCGATAATGAAAGTCACAACATTACTAAATTGTTAGAAGTTAGGGAATAATGCTGCGATTTGTGGATAGAAACTACTCTGACTCGTAAATCTGAGTTTTGGAACATTTCAATCGTTTTGATGAGTCCCTTATGTAACACTGGTATTACAGGGTATGGTGAATAGAGCCAAAAGGTGGATAATGGAATTCTTCAATGGTTATTAGTAAACTCTTCCAGTGTTGATTTATTATTTTATTTTGACGAGTACTTTTTTCTTTACTTTAATTGTAACAACAAATAGTTACAATATGAAAATTTTATATTAAGGCATTTTCACGTAGTATTGTTATACTGTAACCAGTGGCGTTATTCACAAGTACACGAACAATTTAATATAAGGTCATATTTATTTTAATAATTTTGAAATAACATGAGATATAAATAAATAGAATAATCATGTTGAGACATTGTTGCAAGTTTTGTTTTTGGATATATGAGAGAAATGACAGTGTAAATAAATCTAAATGCTCGTTATACATGTTAGTTATTTTAGTTGCAGGACCTCGTTTACCCGCGTTACTTTTATGTCGCTGAAGCAGAATGAGGTAATAAGAACTTTCGCTGTGAATGTGAGTGAGGTTGCGTGGAACACAGTATTGTATTATTTGACTCAGTTAAATACAGTTGAATTTGTTGCGACAAATATTAAATAAAAGTATTGCATCGTGCAGCATACATCTCATTCGCAGCACACTCAGAGAGTGTGTAATTAATAATGTTGTGTAAGAAGTATTAGACTTGCAACATTTATATATAATTAACAGAATATAAGAACTTACATTGAACTGAGTCAATGTGATCACTATATTTCATATAATATGGATTCCAAGTCAAGCTAGCGTATTCCAGTTGTGGAATTTTATCAGAAATTCAAAAAGGTTTAAATAGGTATAGGGAATTTTCGCGAATGTATCAGTTGCTGAAAAACCTTAGACAATATAAATAGTAGCGATATTCGTTTATAATTTTCGACTTGTTTTCATTTTCATAAACTGGTGTTATGTTAGCTGTATTTCATACTCGAGGTAGAATAGTTTGATTAGGACATAATAAAGTATTGGCTTAGTAGTGCTTCAGCGGTGTGTTTTATGAAAAAGGGAAGAATTCCCTCTGGGGCCCGATCCTTTTGTAATGTCAAGTATTTTTAATGTTTTAGCAATGACTTGTTGTGACAAATTATTATCTGATAATATTATGTTACAGTTTTCGTTATAACAATGTTTATAAGACATATTAAAATTATGCATTACATGTTGTAATAAGAATTTGATGATGAAGCCAGGGGATGGGTAGTAGAACTATTCGGTGGCTATTAGTGAACTCGACTTTGGGCTCATTTGTTTGGTTTTAAAGAGTCTTTTACATTACATTACATGTAACGAGCGTCTGATGATGAAGCTAAGAGGTAGATAGTGGAACTCTTTTGGGATTACCAGTAAATTCGAGTTTGAGCTCATTTTTTTTTTGAAATCTGCCTTTTTGGACTGCCAACTTTGTATAGTAATTTTTATTATCCATTTTTGTTTTCATGTTTTATGAATGTTTTCATAGACATATTTAGCTTTGTTGTTATTAATAACGTATTTACATAATAAATCTTAGTAAAAACTTTCACCTTTTATTAATACCAGTTTAATAACTCCGAGAATATCCTTTTGTACAATAAATAAATGAACAACCTTTTGTCTTTAAAAAAAAAATAAAAGGAAATACTCATTTGTTTTGCATAATGGAATTGTTATAAAGTTATTAATTAAAACACCTACCATTTAAAAATCTTTTAGTACAATTTAATGCTTTTAACATCGTTGAAAAAAATCTTGCTTCACAAAGCGCTTATTGTCTAACGCACGTTGTTCTATCAATTATTAATTTTATTTTAAAACCCCCAATTGGTTTTCGATAACTTCATAGGGTTAATTCTGAAATGCGCTGCGAGCAGGTGCAGAGCAGCATATTGTTGGCAACATCATGGCGGAATTTTTAATTTCACAAATTTATTAATTTGATAAATAATTAAAGATAAAAAATATTTAAAAAAATTTTTAATGGTTTTTCCTTCCAAGAGATAATATGATTTTTTTCTATAAAAATAAATGAATTTTTTGGAAAAAAAAGGATTTATATAATTAGGAAAAATGGTAGTAATATAGCATTAGAGCTTCGCCTATTAACTTTGAAAAATCAAAAATTAAAAAAGGAGTGGTCAAAGAATTGTATATAGGAAACATATAATATGAGTTGTTTCCTATATAACATTTTATGAAAAAGTTATTAGTTAGACAATAAAGAGTGCTTATTACAGTCTTGTTGTTATTTTCATAATAAAAAATGCCAATTTGTAATTTTTTTTAACAATTTATCTCAAACACTAGAAAAAGAAAGCGTCATCATTAAGTTACTGCCCCGGTTCGTAAAAATTATAGATCCGACGTTGCTCCTTAAGAACAATTTCCTTGGAATAAGTACATAAGAAAGGGGTAAATGAACACATCTATTATGATACTGAAAGCACTTATATTCATATTTATTTATATTTTTTGAGTAAAACATTATTGTAAAAGAATTTGGATATCTAAAAATCCATATTAAATTAAAAGTGACAATGGCAATAACAATCAATACAATGTATATCATAAGCTTAACTTATCTGCGTTAGAAATAAAATAACTAAAAATCAGCACTAGGAAAAAATACACGCGTTCAGTATAAGATGCGCGAATATGTTACACGAAGGGGTAACTTAACGAGGACTTAAATTTTTATTAGCATCCGATTTGGCTCCACATCCAATTTTCTTATCGGCAGGCTTACGCGAATATCGATTCTGAAGAAGGAAACTCCAAAAGTCCTATGTTTCAAAAACCCTTCCATACAGACAGAACATCTGTTTTAGTTATTTACTGTGTGTGTGTGTGTGTGGTAATCACAACAATTATAGCACGACAAGAAACGTCAAACATGTTGTAAATAATCCGCAAGCGCTCGTGAGATACCTATAACGTGGAAATAACAATTACGGTCGGCGGGCGTTTAGCGCGCGCGTCGACCGCCTCGTAAAACAGGAGTTAACGGCCGCCCGTCCCGGGACGCCGCCGCCCGGAGTATGTCTGAGTTTATGTTCATATTTGTAATTAATTTTATTCGATCAGTTAATTCATTTGAGAGCCTATGATATATTTATTTTAGAAGCATTGATTTTAAATTATTGATGTACCATACTTTTTTTTTATAGCATATTTTTTATAATATTTCGTATTGTGGCATATTATTCAAAACTGTTATATTACATATTTTATTTTCATAATAGCAGTCTGTGGGTGAATATAAACAATTAATATTCTACATTATAAATATTAACTAACATCATAAACTAATGTAATTTTACTTATTTATCATTAGTGAAATCTAAGGCTATACCAAAAATATACGTCATGTCTCAAAAATGTGAAAATCTAGAGAACTTGCAGCATAGGGAGAATGTGCCTGCTTGCTATTCAGTGCGGGGCGGCGAATCGTGATTTTTGCCGCCCGCCCTACGCCCGTGCCGATTGCTGCGAAATGTATTAGACGCAACACTGATTCCACTCGCTCACTGAAAACGCCTGAATTATTGCAGTTGGTTTTTTTTTTAAGCTAGTACATTTTTATCTTTGTGTATTTAAGCTGGCAAAGTTTATTGCAAAATAGATTACATTTATTGAAAAGTATAAAATGTTATATATAAACAGATATATATCTACAGTATTAGTTTATATTACTTTAGGTAAAAATTCTAGATATTGTCAGGTGTTACGTATAGACAAGAAAATATACATTATTGCTGCAAAATATGAAATCTATATAGATAGTGAATGTAAAGCAAAATTAGAGATGCTATGAAAGTGAATGTACAAAAAATCTCTGATGTCTAATATAGTACTTATTAAAACATGAAGCTACTATTTATTTAGAAAAATACTGAAATCTGTTTCTAAGCCATATTTAATTCGAAAACGTGCTTTGTCTGATACTTATAACACTAGAGATAGAAAAGAAGAAGGAGGTCGTCTCATATGAACATACCATGCTCTCTGAGGAAATACTGAACTTTTTCCTTAGCAAATGGATTCATTTCATTTCCACTTAAATGAAAAAAAATACCTTGAATATTATGTCGGAAGAGGGGCATAGTAGAGACCGCCACAGCCTTCTACTGTTTATACATGGACTGTGTAGAGAGACTCACTGCTTACCTACGTCTTTCTTCCCACCACGACTTGTCAAGGCTTAAGTCCTTGTTACGCTCGTATTGCTCAATACCACCCGACCAAACTTTCAGTTTCAAGTTGGGATCTATTTGTCGTACTTCAGCATGATTGAAACAACGCTTATCACCCAATATTTTTCAATAGCTCGCTCATTTTACACCCTATCCTGATATTGCAATACTGTAACATAAAATGTCTTGTCATGCGACAAACTTATTGTTAACATTTTCGTTCGTAGTCATAGTTTGTGCATGAAGTATCTTATTTAGACCAAAATATTAAAGTGACAAGTATATTTCATCAAATAAAAAAATTCAGTCCACTTACTAGACAGATTGTTAAATATTTTAATGTTCATAGCGAATTTCATTTAGTTTCGAGAAATGCTCTTTGTTCTTCTGTTTCCACTTTAATAAACAACCCTCTCAATGCCCGTGGCGGTAACGTATTAAATACACCATATTTAAAGTAAATTGCACGTCCAGCGATCACGGGGGCCCACCGACAATTTTCTATATTGCAGGTGCTTGAATTTCACCACAATAATTACACGGCCGTGCTTGGGGCGGAGTGCGCCGTACGCACGCGAACTAAATGATAAACAAAGTATATTAGCTACTCAGACTAATGAAAAAAATGCGGGATCGACGTAAATATATGTACTTTCAAATACGCCATATAGAAGAAACACGAATATAAAGTGGCAGCGAGTTGTGCTGCTGAATATTTTTTCCATATAACAGTAGTTTTGATTACAGTTAATTTTGAATTACAATTTACAGATTTGTTATATAAACAATTTATACTATCAGTTAAGGTGAATAGATCTGTGGGTTCAAGAGGAATTTAAACTATGTTCTTATTTACACGAAACAAAATCGTTTATGTAAACCTTGTAAAGAGTGACGATGAAGTTTATTACATAATATTAGATTTTGGTACGATCTAAAGTTAAAAATTGGAAAATACTTCAATTAGTCCTTAGATCTTCACAATATAATTTATTTATTAATTTATTAAATTATACATAAATGTATAAATTAATAAATTAATTATATTATGCGGTACTAATAGTGTTGACGCGAACTCACAAAGTCGATATCATTCACAGGACAAAGAAAGAGTATATTTATTACATTGCTGTTCACAGCTTGTGTGGCAGCTGCGTCGTTGTTACTAGAAATTTAATACAAAAACCAAAAAATACTCTTTATATTACTCGATCGTAGTAAATACAGAGTATTGAATGAATAAAAGAATTTTTTCTTGGTTCGTATAGTATTTTATGTAGACGTTTCCAACCCACGCAAATAAATAACACGAACTTTCCATTAGGAATTCCCATTGTAAGTTTAAGGCAATGTTCATATAAATACAAGAATGCTGAAAAGGAATTATAAATTTCATTATACATTTAATTATATAATTAACGTCAAAACATATTATCACCATTTTAAA
The DNA here is from genome assembly GCA_005406025.1 of Eumeta japonica. Lineage (NCBI taxonomy): Eukaryota > Metazoa > Arthropoda > Insecta > Lepidoptera > Psychidae > Eumeta > Eumeta japonica. The sequence goes on along the minus strand of BGZK01001681.1, from coordinate 100,716 downwards.
TGTTGATAGTGTAATAACTAATACAGAAGTATTTAAGAAAAACTTAATCTGAAAATGAAATGCTTTCTAAGGTTGATCAAGAATCTAAAGCCTCATTCTGTCTTTCACCGCGCATGCGATTCATGAAATGCGTTCAATAAATATTAAATATAAGTAAAAAAAGATTTCGTGGTGTAATTAATCATAAATGTCAAAAACTTTTAATATTCAGTGTCATGTTTGGTTGCCACAAAAAGCCAACAAAAAACCATTTAATATACTGTTGACTTTCACTTCACAACTTATAATTCTTTTGTAATTTACAGTAGTTCTTTCCGAATGTTGATATTTGAAGTGAAAACATATCAACTCTTGATTTCAGATATCTTGTGTCATTATTTATTCCAACAGTGCAATGAGCTTTCCTCGTACACGAGGAAAGCTTTCATAAGTAAACGGCTTATTTACCTATGACCGTATATGCACTTTATTAAGATAGTAAATTTAGTTCTCGCGGATTTTCCTTTATAAATTTGTATTGCACGAAATGGTCACGTTTACTATAGTAATTCAAAACATGATACAAATTTCATTACCCTACAGAATATACACAGTTTCTGAGATTCGGTCGTAACAATTGAACCGGCAGGGAGTGGAAGCAAAAGATCTGTAATATTAGAAACTAGAAGTTAATTTACGAAATTCTATATTTAAGTTTTTTATTTTATTTTTCTAATATAAAGAAATCGCAATCCAAAAGTATTGAAAGACAACGATTTAGAGACATATAGAAAGAAATCTCAAGTTCTGAAGTGTAAAAAAGTAAACTTACTTAAAACCTACTATATTACGTCCTTCCATATCAATAAATTGACTAGGCTCATTTCAAATTCCTGAAAGTTGTCTGATTGTCATAATACATCTTTACAACCCCATCACAGAACCGATTGTAATGAAATATGACAAAGCCGAGATTATATGTAAGCAACAGGACATAGAATAATTATTATAGTCATGTCGATTTTATAGAGAACGCAAAAACATTGTTACGGTTATAAAAATTTAGGTAGAATTTAAAATCCAGAATTGATTGATGCTCAAAGAACGACGTAGGAAGCATGACCTCGTTAAAATCTTTCGTCAACATGAAAAAAAGAATTAGTTAAAGGATTATCGTGAAGGGCGACTCGAAAAATTGATAAGCGAGACGATGATGTTGTAATCTTGTCGTCCGAAACCAAATTACGATCGGTAAAACTCATTTAAAATAAACCTTGACAACCTTCATAGTTTTTATACTTTGTTCAAACTAGTACTTTTAGATGCTACGATTGTCATTAATTCGTTGTCTTTTATTTTTCTTTTGCGCATCTAAAAATACAGAATGAATCGTTGACCAATTGAACTCATAATGTCTTTTATAATTTAAGTATTATATAAAATATTGTTGCCATTGGTAACAAGCGCCACCATTATAAGACGGATTTTTTTCGAAACTTGCGTGGTGACATCGGAAAACATTTTTACTTTTAAACTCGTAAAAAATACAAGTAGCCCCCGATTTATGGTAGCTATACTAGTACTGGAGAGATTTTGGTCACAACGACCAGGATTAGAAAAGACATATATTAACGAGTCCCATTGGCGGACGACCAGCATTAGCATTACATATTGCCTCATTTGCAATACATTTTATATTTGTTACAAAACAAAATCAATTATTCGTTAGAAAAACATAAACAAACAAATTCTACATATTTATTAATTGACAAGAAAACACAGAAATGAGACACGCCTGCGGTTATCTGAATAGACAAGCGGCTGTGTTATTAAACAAAAACCGGCTTATTACTGCACACATAAATTGCCGTGTTGTGTTAAGCACTCGTTATAACTGCCACATTATTGCTCAATTGATTTTTTTCCATCTGCAGCGGTAATAAATTCTTTGGTTTTGCAATTATCTCGCGTGTTATGAATTTTTTTACAGTTATTTCGTAATATATGGACGGTTAGTTCAGGAGGTTAACTTCGTCTGTCGGAAAAAAAAATTGGTTTTCTTTAAAGTCGGTTTACAGACAATAATTTTACGTGATAACGTCATAAGAAAACATTAATGAAAAATTGCATACTTTTATGAATCGAATTAAATTATTATCACTGAATTATCATTATTTTATATCTCTCTTCCACTCCATCGGTCAATGGAGTGGAAGCTAAGCTAAGTTCAGAAATCGAATTTGAGAAGTAATCAAATTCAGAAAATTTGATAACTTTGGTATGTCTCATATAAGTTGTAATTAACTATTAAGACAAGAATTACAAGATTTTTTTAAATATTTATAATTAAAAGGTAATGTTTTTACCTTTTTAAAATTTCCGCATATAAATATATTTGTTCATCATTTAAAATAGTAACAGTTTTACACATGCAAATGAATTAAACTGTTCCCCTTAATAATGAAACGAATCGCGTATTCAATGTTGACTCAAAGTGATTGCGTCGGTAATTGCCGACAAACCCATTGTGTTTCCTCGTGTCTTACTTATGCACTATGGTACTGTTGGTATTGTATGGTATGGTATGTTCCTGTAGTATTAACATGTTAAAAGTATTGAAAGAATAAAATTAAATGCATAATATATATTAAAAATAAATCAAATATTCTACGAAAATGTACAAAATTAAGTTAGGTAGCAAATTTTTACACTAATTTTAGCGGTAAAATATTCTCGCCATATCAGGCAATGAAACATCAAAGGGTTATTTTATAACGGAATTTTGAATCGAATAAATTTAGTTGTTATTGTCATAAATTTTTAAAGGAGTAAGAAATAGGTATAAATCAATAAAATTAGAAAAAAGACGTTAAGTGCAAAATTGACTTGTCCATCGAGGGTGTTATATGGTGTATTATTAAAATAAATTAAGCCACAACGTTAATAATTTACTCAGTAATTAATAATTAGGAGCTGATTAATAATGTATTTTTTTTCCTTTGTTCATTTCAATAATGTCTCAAACTCGACTACTTCAATAGTAGTATAAAAATGGCCTTGATATACAGGTGGGCGGGCAGATAACTCTTAAAATATAAATAAACTTACATTAAAAATATAGCGAACAGAACATTAATTATTATCAATATAACAAAATGAATTATCATAATTTTTTTAAAATATAAGATTGAATTAAAATTAATTAGTCGATTTATTTTGTTAACATATATTATATTAAGTTATAATTATTCACATTCTACCTTGGTCACATTAGTAGTAGTTCCTTGAATGTATGTATTCTAAAAAATTCAATATCAGTGTATGAAAACAAGAAATATAAAGATCAACAGAACAATTTTTTTCTATACCACTTCACAAGCAAACAAAGAAGCAAATACACGTTTCAATGCATGCAGCCTAATTAATGCACTATCAAACTTAGTTACGTATGAGGATATATGTACTTTATTATGCATTTTTTATACATTAGCTCGAAGGAAGGCGAGTGGCGCGCACGGGCGGGCGGTCCGCGCGAGGCGGAGGCGGTCGTGTTCCTCGATCAATGTACTATTTACTTAGTCATTACATTAGTCACACAGAGCGCTTCCAACTAACCAATTTAAGACGGGCGAGCCTTTTAAATTGCTTTCCATTTCTTACGGTTCGTCCTAAATCCGCAATCATTATTTGATAGCGGCGCGGCGCGTAACGGCACCTAGGGGACCTGGCTGATGTTTTATTTTTTTTTTTTTTATCCGCTTGTTCACCCCGCCGACCGAAACTTTTCGTACTGGTCGGTGCGAGGAAGCGAATGGTATAGTTTAAATTGGTTTTGTTTTCCAATTTCTAACACACCGTTTTCTTTACTGAAACTTTTATGGAACACACGTGGCGAAACTGTTGTGTTAATTCGGTGGTTCATATTTTTAATGACAGATTAGAGGTAATATTATTCTGATATTTATACATATAAGACTTACAAATATTTAGTAAGGTTTTAGGTTCTTCGATTGAATTGACTTAATTTTCGAAGTAATTAAATGTACATAAATACAAGTGCCTTGTCTATGGTGTTCTATACTTGCAAAATTTTATAGAAAATTTGTCGAGACAAATATAATAATTTTCTTTATATTTATGTTATTACGACAGAAACTAGCAAACGTATTTTTTTAAAATACATTTCAATTAGTTTTTCAATTAATTTTTATGCGAAAATTACCTATTTTTATAAGGAATTACGTATTCATTATTAATTAAGTGGAAATGTATTCATATTTCATGACGATGTAATAAATTTAAAAAAAAGGTTGGATGAAAATCGGCAAAAACTATTGTGCCCCTAACATTACTTAAAAATAGAATAATACATAGCATTCATAGAAAAGAGACGGTGCTATTTAGAAGAGAAATAAAATTACCTAATGAAAAAATGAATGTTTTAAAATATATAATATCTAAAACAAAATTACTCTTTTAAATTAAACTTGCTATATTTCACGTATTGCTATCAATCCCGTTACTTATGTCTTCTGGATCTTGGGAAATGAATATTTTATTAAAACTTTCCAGTAATGACGTACCATTTTATTTTCTGATTTTTTATTCTTTCAATATAAACAATAAAAACAAACCAAACCAATACGGATGCACTAAATGTTATATGACGTATACAATTTGACGTTAAGTAACGGATAGAATAACGCTCACGCTGGCACAAAGTTAAAAAGCGAATGACTTCACCAATAACAATCGTTATTACTTAAGGTGTCGGCCGGAAAGGAATATGACAAAAAGCAGTAGCAGGCTGCGCGGCCTAATGCGATGTTATCGCGCGCCGCCGAGGGGCCCGCGTCGTCGGCGCGCTTTGCCACTTAAAGCACGGCTATTTATATCGGCGATGCGGGACGACCCCATTGACGTCGCCGCGCGATAGCGAAGGCGGCGACATTTGTATGAAGTACGCTCTACCCTCGATCGACAACTGGTCAGGTTGAATCGGAGGAGAAGACGTTACGAACGGACAGTTGGAGAATCCCCGAGCGCATCCGGTTGTGGAATCTACCTGATTATTGTTATGCTATACTAGAATTGTAACAAAGCTATGTCTGTGCGTTGAAGATATTTTATAAGACATATTTGCATTTACCTAATTAGATATATCTGAGTTTAAGACAATTTCTTGTAGAATTTTCTATTCTGTTTATTTCTCAAAAAGTACTGGATCGATTTATATGTTTTTTTTTAATATTTCATAGCATACAGTCAATGAAAACCTGATATTACATTCGATTTATCGTTTTATGATTAAAGTGGTGGATTTTTCTTTTTAATATTTCAGTGTAGATATTTTTGTTGGTTTTTTAGGACGAAATTGAGAATTTAAAACGAAAACTTATCTTACAAGATGGTTTAAAAATAATACCTATGGCTTTTAATATAATACCTATGGCTTCCTTGATTGAAGTACGATAAAATACATACGAGCCTTTAGTTTTTAACTATGAGGTATGAAATTTAAATATTTCATCGGAATCACATATTACGAACACATGTTATGAAATAGAATAATATCAATTTATTAAAAAATTATATACTTCTATAAATTCTCGTGATTTTGCTCGAAGATCAAATTAAATCAAAACTATCTTTAATCCGTAAGTAATAGAATTACACTTCAAATACGTCGTTACTCTATATTTTTGACGTTAACATTACCACCTTTTGCAAATGCTGATTCACCCTGAAACGATTGCGCAAGAAACTCGAGATTTGCTCTTTTTTACTTAAAGATTCATTATCTATTTAATAGTTAATAAAACTAGTACAACACCTAGAAATTACATGAAACAACCTGATAGCCGAGCAGCTTAGTTCACGTACTATTAAGAATACTATTTGTATACTATAACTATAATACATCGTCTTATAGATGATGTCTTATACTATAACAATAGTATATATAGTATTAATAGTTAAAACCTTATGTACTATTGATAATACGTCAAATCGAATATTATTATTAGGAAGTCGTGAACGAAAGTTATATAACGGAAGATGGAATATAGGCGGAAGCTACTATTTTATAAGATATTGAATAAATTTAAAGTTGTTTTTTATTTGCAAGTTCATGGTATATGGAAACATAGGTTTTGTATTTGAAAGCGTGAACAACAGAGAAGAGAATTTATATTGGAGCCTTGCTCGCTATTATGAACAGCAAAAGCATCTCATGACAAGCGCGATTGGCTGTCCATAATGGGGTCTTAATGCCTACGCTTATGCATGGTAGTAAAAGCTGGGTATGGCAGAAGAAAAATGTAAGTAGGATCAATGCAGTGCAGATGCGATCGCTGCGTAGTGTGTGTGTGGAGTGTCTCGGAAAGATTGGTGTAGAAACAGTGATGCTAGAGAGCGGTGTGGTTTTGAAGGAAGATGTAGTTAGTGACTAGAGTAGAAAGATGTAAGTTGCGGTGGTTTGACCATCTGGAAAGGATGCATGAAAGTAGACTGACAAAACAAACCTATAGAGCGAATGTGTGTGGTGGAAAGGTAGGCAAGGGTCGCCCTAGATAATCTCATGCAGACCATATTGGTGGTATATTAAAAAGTGGCAAATTTTAAGCACCCGAAACCGACGAGCTTGCAGGAAAAGATTGATGGATGTCAGTGAGGCAAAAGAGGTATGCAAAATTCGTACCATGTGGAAGTCTTTAGTCTCTGCCTGCCCTTCTGAGAAATAGGCGTCAGTTTATATTATTATTATTAATTTATATCCATTCGTATTTGTTTATATGCTCTTATTACAATTAAAATAATTATATCAATATAGACTCAAAGTGACATTAAACACAAATACAAAATAAATTGAAAACTATATAATGCCATAAAGAATTTTAAATAAGCAAAATTTTTCTTATTTTATCTCTATTAGAGTTATTTCTGTTAGTCTTTTATTAGTTTATAAAATGACACATAGCTACAATTTGTAGTTGAAACAAACTCACTTTTATAATCATTACGAGAGTTTTTAAAAACAGACATAACGGTAACAAACAAAGGTTTAACAGACTATTGATCACTGCCTTGATAGTATATTTTATCGTTAATCAAGCAAAAATTAAGTAATTTAGTCATGAATTCGGTTACCTTTTGTTATTACACTTCCATGATAAAGTGCATTAAACTTGGATAATTACTTTCATTTAGGTAATATTACGCTTCAAACAAGTCATTGTCTGGTACATAAATTCCCAGAATTGTAGCATTAATATGAATCGTATCATTATACGTTATGAGATGACGTGAGAACCGAAATTAAAGCTCGTTCTTTGTGAGTCCCGTTCAAGCCTCGAATTGAAACAGATGTCTAATAGGCAATTAAGTGAGGCGACCACTAACAGCTGAGCAACCGAACGATACCGCTTATCGCGCGCATTAGCCCGCCAGCCCTTACGGAGCACGGATCTAATTGTATAAGCTTCTGTTTCGAACATTTTTGACCATTTTGAGATATAGGTTGCTTCAATAATTTTCATTTAATTTTACCAAGAATTGAAAAGATAATTTTATCCTAAAATATTCAACATATGAGAAACATTTTTTTTGTATACATCGATTTTATTAATATAAAATGCAAATATATCACATATATTACATAACACAAAACATATGAGCACTGATGTAATAGCTAATTGTTAATATTTTTTTGTTTCAGGTACAGATCGCATACTTCAACGACGTTAAACGAAATCATTTTATTTATATGTAAGTTTAGTAATGCATATCATAAAAAAAATATAATACTTACCACGAGCAGGGTCGTTTCGCTTAAATTTTCAGCAACGCAAAAGGGAATTTAAAACACGATATTTTCTGTAACCGTGACAGCCCTCTAATCCCTCGCGTAACTGACAACGCGCCAAAATTTTTATAACACGAAAACGCATCGCAAAAAAATAGATCGAACTTTGCACAAAAGCTTTTGCTCAGGTAACGTTCTATACAACTTTTAGATAGAACGGTGAGACGGAATCTTGGCGATCGACGAACGAGACGAACATGTCGCCCTGCAACGCGTGCGAGAGAGATGAATGTATGTGAGTATAGTCGCGCTCGAAGAGCTAGAGCTCAGCTGTCTGAGAGCTGATGTTTGAAACACGGGACAGGCGGAGCTTAGCTACAAATCACTCAATGTCACATTTTGACGTTTGAGATATTAGGTCTTTTTTTCTATAACGCCGCCACCTTTTATATCTTGGTGAGCTTTTAGATATGTACCTACTCGGTTACAACGACATTCTTGTTTAATTAGGAATTGTGCGTGTGGTCTTAGCATGTAGTCGTTTAACCTTTTTTTTCAGCTTGTCGTCTGCGAGACACAATAATTGTTGCAAAAAGACAATTACACGCCTTCAATAATCGCCGTATCCACGACCATACAACTTTGTGATAACATTTATTTATTATTGTTGCATATTAAATCTAAATATTCGCATTTATTACACTTTTTTATTAATTTGGAAAGTAAATTATATATATATTAATAGCACATGTTAAAGCGTCATTATTAAATTGATTATATTTGAAAGCTAAGGTACATAATATTTTTGTCACGTTGAATACAATACCTACTTTATATTTTTAAAATAAACTATAGGTATATCTCTATTTTTAATACAATATTATAGTTTCAAATGAAACATTGTAAATGGATTTTGATCCCTCCAAGAAGTTTTAACTTGTTATATTGTACGAAGTGTGGCGTCAAATTGCCTAAGCAGGGTCATAAACGGCCGAGTGACCGACGACTCAATACAGCGCGTGCCGGTATTAATCATATTTTTTACAGACGTCATAAATTACCGCGGGAGCAAAGGGAGTCCGGGACCCGCTCATGAACTAGTTGGTGTAAATGCAGAGATACCGCGTGTTAGACATTGAAAATGGTTTAGAATATTGTACTAATCTGTTTTAGCAAAATTTCAGTCGAGAGAGATTTTAATCGCTCTCGTTCAGAGAATAATTATAGGCAACATAGCGACATGAATTATTACTTCTATTCCATCATGAACTTTACACCGGTTTAGAACTGTTAGCTCTTGTATCTCCAGCATTAACACCACCTAATTCTTCTATACATATATTTAGATATGAAAACTATCTATACAATGTACTTACTAAATTTATATTAAAATTGAAGATAGGACATTAATAATATAACATAGGGACACTGTTATTTCTGCCCAAAGTAGGTGTTAAGAAGCGTTCAAATTTTTTAATTGTCTCATATGTACCTAAATGTATAGAATATATGTATATAAATAGTATATAATACATATCTATAATTTAAACGATAATTATGAATAACCACATTAATTTTAAGATATTTTATTTATTTTGAATGCACAGTTACAAAATAAGTTCATCAAAGAAGAAACATACAATACATTTTAACGACAAAGCCAATAAAAAAACAACGTCAAAGAAAAGGCGAATAATCGGTTACACAAACGTGTGCACCGCATGGCCTGACATTTTTATTTTGCCCGAAAATTACGCAAAACGTCCAAACAAGCCATCCGGCCGGTCTCCCGCGAAGAAACAATAACATCGGGGTGTTGCATTGTTTGCCTAATTAATTCTAGCCCATGGCCGGCGCACGCGGCGGACGAGCGCCCGCGCGGCCCTCAGCGCGGCGGGGCGCGCCGGACGGCCTTCTCGTTACACAATCGAAGATTGTATTACCGTTTTAGGACCAAATGTATTTTTTTATTGCTTGCGTTTTGTCGCATCTGAGTTTGTGTTTCAGTTTAACGGAGGATTTTGAAAGAAACAAACACAATACAGTTATACGGCCGGCACCGTAAATTGAGTATAATATGGGTTTGGAAGTAAAAAATGAAAAAACCACGAAGTTCCTCAAGTCGCGTTCCATCTACTAATTTGACTGCTTCTTAATATCGGTATTGTAATTTGTGTAGGTACGATGAATATTGATTAAAATTGGAAAATAATAGAGAAGATATGATTAGCGACTTGTTTCTTGATAGTGCAAAGGCTTCTTATGTGAAAAGTTTCTGTGTATTCAATTTCCTATATCAACTATAAACTATTCAATATTCTTGACTCTGCTTTCTTCTTGCCGATATCTAAATTAACGAACAAGATACTTTCAATCAAATGCATGTTGCATAAAACATTATCTGTTCTTGTTTCGAACTGAAAATGGGAGGATAGTGTTTATCAATTTTTTTATTATTTAATTGTGTTATTGTTATTATTAATAATCTCAACCAACTTTCACGAAAGGCGAAATTGTGTATTACAAACGAAGTAAGAGCAAACTATTTAGTTGGGCCATATAAATACTTGCTACCTACATATCTTTACGTATAAGTACCTAGTCAGATTAAATGGGAAATAAAATATATAAAAAAATCGTTACCAAATGTACATAAAGTAACAACTAATTAAATATTCATATGTTGTGTAAAATTTTTATATTTCGTTTACTTCTGGCAAAACATCGAGTAAAACCGATGAGGTCCGAGTTTAATCTATGATTTGCGTCGCATGGAAGGGTTTTTAATTAATACTTTAAAACATATTCTCTACAATATCGTCCTCTTGTTTAAGTAAATGTTAAATTCATTTTCTGATCGTGTTGAACCTACATAACTTTTGAACTAAGAAAGGCAAGTCAGCGGTCAAATTTTAGAAAATTAATTTAGTTTAGGTCACTAATTAACAATTTTACAATTCCACCAACTCCGGGTTTACTTAATAATTAACAAAAATTCATAATTATCAATCAAAACTACCCATAATTTAAAGTGTATTCAATAGAAAAAAGCTTATTCGAAATTTTAATTGTAATGCATTTAGTTTAGTTTCTGCCTTAAAAACAATATTTCTGTATAAGTGCCAGTTTAGGTTTTATTTTGTTATAAAAGTAAGAAAATAGTATGTATCTTTTGTTTATTGATATGACGTAGGTTGTTTAGAGCGTGATGCATTATTTTGACAAAACGACAGAATACTAAATTTATGGATTAAACGATCTATAATTTTAAAATGCAGTAATTACAGTTTCATTAACTATATAGAATTCATTACGTCACATAACTTTATTGTATACAATATTGTACCTAAACGAATTTATAGATGTATATAATCGAATTTATTAATAGTTTAATAAATAGCATTCCTACAGAATTTACCGAATGTGCATTTTTAATGTAATAACTGACTACCAAAAATGTATTAACAATTTAATATAATTAAGAGGGACAGATTTTAATTCGCACCATGAACAAAAGATAATTTATTCATTGCATATATTTAATAATAGTTAACTTTGTTTTATATTGCAGTTCATTTAGTGTTTGATGCGAAGACCACGTAGATTGCGAAACTGTGTGTAGTTGAGATCCTAGAAGAATAAACTTTTACTTCCATGCGTACTAGACGAGTTTTTGTGGAGTATTATATAAAACTCGACCTCGTACCTGTCATGTGCCGCGAATAAGCCTTCATGAAAGCTCTTGAAATTGGTGTTTCACTCTCTTCTTTCGACCAACTCCCACTTTACAGCGAGGAGTTTAGCCGGTCTTCTTTACCAGAGTGCTTTTAGGTAACACCTCAATGCCCGTATCATTGTACCTCAGGCGGCTGGCCTGACGAAGGTATCTAATATAGTCGGCCCCCGCGGCGCTGAGACGCCGTGATGGATGTTCGCCTTATTGAAAACCAATAGGTAGATAGTATATACGCATTTTGTCTCTGCTATAGAGCTCGGTCACGCGAGAATTAACGAGATTATGTTAGTGGGCGGCGGCTTAGGGCGTTTGCGGTTATTGCTATTGTTTGCTTCCTTGTTTCACTTTAGTTTTTATTGTTTTTTTATTGTGTGTTACCAAATCTTCGATGCTCTCGAAGTGGTAGATGTTTTATAGTGTCGTATCATAAAATTTATTTTTAATAGTTTGGTGATCATTTAAATTGGGAAGTTGTTTGTTTTATGTTGTTATTAATAAGCAGATGATCGAATGGGTTTATGTTGAGTGAGTCATGTTGAACTTTCTCGAGACATTACATTGATTCTTTGATTAAAAATAAAATGATTTCCTGTTGAAAACGTATCTATTAATATTATGTTTTTTTTTAATCAGGAAGATACTGTTATAAGTCCGATTTTAGAAATTTCAAAAGTACGAAGAAGATTCCAGAATGACCTGCAAGTTTAGCCTTTTTCCGAATTTTTGAACTCGAAAATGTCGAAAAATTAAACCTATCCAACTATATTTTTAACTCGAGTACTTCAAAACGTATAGATGATACCTTTTACTGATTTATATTTTATATATTTGTATTAAATTACAAAATAACCATTTATATCAGTATTATAAAATTGTTACAGTTTTTTATTGTAATTGTTTATTTTTATTCACATTCCGCAAGAGTAAGTAAGTAAACTTAATTTTCATAATACATTACATAGGAAATATACAATGTATATTTTTCCTAGTTTATCAAAGGATATTTTCTAAACATGCAGTAAAAGTCTGTCGTAGCTTTTTAGTCAACTATGATTCTGAAAACAGACACAAAAAAAAATTCATATCATGCGCACGTTGTACGAGTCTCGTAGGGCAAGGGGCTGTTAGCCGGAGTCTATAAAGGTCGATATGTTTTTGTGAAAACTTTGATTACGTCCTCGATTACTTCGAAAGGCCCCGCAGCGAAAACAAGCCGATAATCGGCAGGGCTGGCGCGCCGCGCGCCGCTCTCCAAGAAAAACAAAAGAGATTACTCATCCGAACTCCTCCAACTCTATCTGAGAATTCCTTGAAGCGCACCAGCGCGCCGTGCCCGGTACGGACAGCATTGAATAGGTATCTCGTAAGTTCGAGTCTTGTTTAAGGTTAATAATTACGATAACTTCACTGTTTGTGCTCTTATAGCTGTCTTTCATTCATTTCCTGTACAAGATACCGTTGATGAAGTCGAAAAAAAAAAGTAATGTGAATTGTTCATACGAATCCCTTATATGTTTATGATAACGGTTCGCGTTAAATATGCACTTTTGATTCATCGTGATGATACAGAGTACGGCGAAGGGGTAATTTCGTAATACGAAAATGTATTTCTCTGCGTGTTCCTGAAAATGATCTTCCATTTGGGAATGATATAAAAGCATCGGCAACGAAATATATGATGACGCTACAGTCTCCCCTCAGCACACGAGCGGAGAGTCTAAGACGAAGTGGAGAGAAAGTTTGAGTGACGTGTCCCCCTCCCCCCGAGGCCGCCAGGTCCGCCCTCCCGGCAGCCGCCCGCCGCGCCGGAGGATTTATGGCGCCATATTGGATTGGGACAAGATGACACGAGGCTCGGATAATTTGGGCAACCGGCATCACGTGACGCGATCCCTGCGCCCAGTCAGACTGTACTTTAATTATCATATCGGAGAGTCGGTTTGATTAAGTTTACTCGAAATTGCCTTCTGTTATTGTATATTAGACCTGTACGTATAATTTTCAGTGTTATAAATTGCGCAATGGATGGAGTTTAGTTAGACGTTGATTCCTTATAGTGAATTATTTTATATAGTGAACATTGTTTAAGGAATTTTGGTCATGTATGCTTATAAAAATATTTCTGTATTAAACTTATATTTTAGAAAGCCCGTGTTCACATTATGACGACTTTGCAAAATTATGAAAATAACAATGGTACTATTTTTTATAAATAGAGGAAATGTAATTAATGTTTTCTTTGGCTATGACGAAACCAGAAAGTGTTATAGATCTAACGGTATACATATTGTGCAACATTACTCGAATAGTCTTCAATATTTCAAAACATGAAACTTATTTCTTACAGTTTCTTACGTTTAGCAAATAATTTACATATTATATAGCTGAAGTTCAATAAAGATTAATCAATATGATATTTGATAACTTATCATACTGATTAGATTGCAATGAATTTTTATGTATTTGATGTGCTTGATATTACATTTGAAAATGCTGTCCAGGCAAATACTTAACTGTTTAAGAAATCGTTTTGTTAAAGACTGTACTTCAATTAAAATATATATGTACATATTCACCTCTGGAAAAAGTTAGAAATTGATTTCTTTTTAATATTCTTTTCGAAATATATCAGAATCATACAATCACTGAATACTGTTGATCATACGATATTTTTAATTACATATTAATCGCGATCTGCACAAAAAAATAATTCTGTAACACGTGGGCAATCTAGATTAAATTTAATAGATGAATACTAAAACGGCTGTAAGTACCTCTTACTGTGTGAAAAGAAAGTAAATAATTTCTTCCTCAAATTTATATAATTTTGAAAAGATTTTCTGATATGTACATTTTACGGATTACAACGAAGAATTATATTTGGAAATGGGAGGATAAGCAATGGAGAAAAAGGAATATACATATAAAACACGTTACATAGCATTTAATTATGTAATTAACCTTGGGCCGGTTATTTTCGCTGCATAAAATAAAAGCGGGCTATCATAGAAGTCGAACGCCCGCATCCAAAGTACCATACCGACGTAGAGCATACAAAGCTAAATTTTCAGATAGTATTGGATTGGATTGGATTAACATTAATGGAAAATAAAAGCTCCATAAATATGTTTTTGAATAGTTCGTACCTGCTGTAATAAAATTCACATGCATTCTATTTGCGCCTGTGATAACATTGTTGTAATTGAAAATTGTGTATAACTTAATACTTATGAGCAGATTTTTTTTAAATTATTGCGATTTCTATCGCATTTAAAAAAAAAGGTAGTTGAAAAGTTAGAGGGGCGAGTATGAAATTACCAATTTTAGAAGTTATTAAACAACAAAAAGACCACTGAAATTTTGTGTGCGAAAAACTACCTCAATTTTTTTATTGCTTACGAATTTGTATGACGACTTACATAAGATATCTGTTTGTATAATTTCGTTACTATCAGTGAAAAACTGGTAAAGTTTTAAAGCTGTAAGATATGGAAGGACATTAAGAAATTATTAAAACATTTTTTTGTCTTTGGCTTTGAAAAGTTAAAATGATTAAACGCGTCAAATAAATGTACAAATTTTAGCATCGACGACTTTCTTCATATAAAATTTAATATATACTGTAATATGATATGTATTATAATTTAATATTTCCTGTAACCATATAATAAGCATATCCATTTCTCGAAGATTTTATCTATCTCTATGCCAAAAATCGTCTCACAGCGAGATAAGCGTCGACAGTTTACGATCGCGCGTCAGCCGGCCGTATACTGGCAAAAACAGAAATCTCGTTAAGATGACAATTTATGGCTTGTTTTTGCTAAATGAAAATAATCGCGGGCGGGCCGTGAACTGAGCAGACCTTTTTTGATTTTCTTAATGGAATCTTTCCGTTGGGGATTTGTATGTCTCGCGCTAAGCTCCCGCTTGCGTGAACGTACAATTTTATATATTGTATATAGTAGACTTTTTTTTTTCCTATAGCTAGAGTGCCAGTAATCGCATAGATTCCCTGGCTAAGTTAATAGCCGAGGAAAAAAAATACGCGTAAGGATATAAAGTTTCTCGTGTCTTTCACAACGGCATTAGCGTGCATTTATTTCTTTGGGTAGACATCGTCGCGACGTACAAAACGCTTACAACACACCTAAACTTTCTTTGTGCTAAAGCGACCAGCAGGAAGCGTCCTATGATTTATGGCAAAGCAAACTTTTATTTCCATTCCTCGGCGGCGCTCATTGTTTTTTTATATTATTTTCCCACAATATCCTCCGGCCGTTCCAGTGAAAAAGTCTCCGCGGAAAGTCGCTTTCGCTTTAGTGGAAATGGAAAATGGTGGAAAAATAAACGAACGCGCGGACTGTCGCATATGTGCCGCGGGCGGAGTTCGAGCAAAGCGGTCAGTTGTTTTATGTATAGGCATGGGTTGTTGAAAGGAGTTCTTTTTGTTATAAAAATGCTTTGCTTGACTTCAAGATCACGTGTATTCGTGTGCGCATTTTCAATATGTCTTAAGTCTATAAGTAAAAGAGTAAATTAAAAAAAAAAAAACCGGTCAATGGCGAATAGGACTCGCACCCTGAGGATTTCGTAAAGAATTTAATTACGTATGTAGATATTTCATGCATCAAAAGTCTCAATGATTTTTGCCTGCTTTTAATACCGACGCTGGCGCGATGTCGGTCCGACGACTTAAAAACTTTCGATGTTTTTCTAATTTTGAAAAAAAAATTACATATCCGAATTTTGAAAATCTTTAACTTTCACAGCGGGAAGTTAAAAAATGTTCTTTTCTCACACATCAGTCAACATTACGATCAAGTGCAAATGTCAAATTGTAATCACATTTTTTTTGTAAATTAAATACCGACAAATAAACTTTTTTTACATTTTTTCATTTACTTATGCTGTAAAACCTTCCTTTATTATTTTAGTTAACGGGAAGTACCTTTAGATTCTGATTTTATTTCAAGTGTCAAAATATA
The DNA here is from genome assembly GCA_005406025.1 of Eumeta japonica. Classification (NCBI taxonomy): domain Eukaryota; kingdom Metazoa; phylum Arthropoda; class Insecta; order Lepidoptera; family Psychidae; genus Eumeta; species Eumeta japonica. Next base: position 84,209 of record BGZK01001681.1, on the reverse strand, counting down.
CAATTAAAAAAGTCGTAGTATTTGTTTGCATTCACTAAGAAAGTTGAGGAAATGGGTCTCGATAGACAGACAGATAAACCGACAGACAGACAAACGAACAATGAAGCATCCTTATAAGGGTTCCTTTTAAGGTACCTAACCCTAAAAATGCGATAGCATAGCAGTGAGTTACTACGTGGTGATATGTAACTACACCTAAATTTTTTTTAATGAAACTATTTTTAATACAATTTATTGAAAGTTTTCAGATCAGAGCATAATATGATTTTAAATTATTTAGTTTTGAAATATATTCTAATTCTATATATATATTTTTTATATCATCAATATGCAACTACATACCTTAACCTAAAAAAATCATAGATGCATAGATATTAGCAACCGAAAGTGACCTGGCTTGACTCTCTAGTTGCCTCGTTTTTCTGCTAAACTCACAAGCTATTGTTCTTTATCTGTTGACTTTAGGTTCGGGCACGTAGGTATAGCTTGCCGAAATGTTATTATATAATAAAAATATAAAATGATTATTATTTATTAATTCTCTTTTTATGATAGATCTAAAGGAACGAAATACATACATATTACATTATTAATTCATATTATATAATTATTGATATTATATTTTTTCCAAAATATTTTTTCTACTTTGTATCATTAAGTTTATGAGAAATGGCATTATTTCGGTGACAGTATATGCCACATGTAAACCACTGCATGGTTGATGTTAGGTATCTTCACAGCGAGAATCGATTTGACAGTTATTATGAATAAAAAGAGTAAGTCTTGAGTTTCTTGCCCATTCTTCTCTAGGTTGATCAGCATTTGGAATGGATGGTAATGTTCAAACGAATTTATTAATGACGTGTTTCAAGTGTAATTTCATTACCTACGAAATAAACATATTCTTGATTTGATTCAGTTGATAGAAATGACTCGATAAAGGTGTTTTATAACCCATAACTATCTAGTAGTTGACAGGGCTTAATGTTGACTACCAGGATAGAGATGCGAATTGGCCTTGGGAATTTTTTATACTCGTATATATCTTGCTAGAAAAACGTCGTTGAAATCAAAAGTTTAAAAACAAACAACATCTCATCTTTGTGAACAAAATCTAAGACATGACTTCTAACTCGCTCTTTCCGATAATTTTCTCTGTTTTGCAGCTTTTTTGCGTAGGTACTCGAACGCCATTTTAAGAAGCACAGGGTGATCAAATGTTTGATTAGCGCTGGAACACAGAAGGGTCCTTAGTTGCAAATTGTTCAATCTGTTAGGGAGCTTATATAAGCTTACATTGTATAGGCTCGAAAGCTTTCGAGCTTAGACAGTCCGATACGGTTAAATTTGGACAAGTCTTATCGCCAAGATAGAGAAGGTAAAATTTTAAAGACAACACTTTTGTTAACGCACTATTTATGTTAGTTTCAAATTACCAAAGTTTTCCTGCACTGTGACTACAAAGATTCTCAGAGGCATAAACTGAATATATAAATGAAAATATTACCTAAGAAAATGACGAATTCGTTTTTCTAAAAGTTCCTTGCGTTTTTTTTCAACCTTAGGTCGATATCGGGACCTTTCGTACCTATAACAAACGGCTTACATGTCAAGATATGAAACTCATAATTTTACCTATTGAATCAAAATTTAACAGATTTTACTGCCCGAGAAGAACATGTTTTGAATACTGATATAAATATAGTTTTTGTATCTAAAATACTTATACGACTATTAATTCAAATATTATATCCTTAATTTATGACATAAAAAAATGTGTATCTTTTATGTTGTATTCTAATTCCAAACAAACATTTATAAGATGCAGTATATATTAGCAAGGAAAAATTCAATGATAAGACGTTCGACCTTTGATCTAAAGCTAAAGGAAAATATCACTAGAAAATCGATATTTCTAAAGAAGAAAAAACGAACCTGACCAAGTGAAATTTGTACTCCACAAGAAAATAATTGATAAAAAAAAATTAAAATTACTTTCAAACAAAAAAACGCCAAAAAAGTAAGTTTCATTAGCGAGAACTTCCTTTAATTTTCGGTTTTTTACTTTTTAATATTTGTTGTTATAGCAGTTGTAGTAATACACATTCTATGAAAATTTCAAGTGTTTACCCATGGCGGTTAAAAAGGTACAGCCTTGTGAAAGACGGACAGATAGACAGTGGAGCCTTAATAGTAGGGTCCTATTGGCACTCTTTGGCTACGGAACCCTAAACAGAAGAACAAAATTGAGATCGAGCAAAAAAACCCCTGAAAACACGTTTCTTAAATGAGGGTGCTTTTTAACGTTATTTTCTTTTTATCATTTATTGTAATAGCTCCTATAGTAATATACTGACTTTGTGGAAATTTTAAATCTATATCTACCGTTCAAAAGACACAGCCCTGTGACAGACGGACGAACGGACATACGGATGACGGACAGACATGGGAAGACAAGAGAGCCTTAGTTAGTCTTTTACTAAGACCCTATTACTAAGGGGCTCCCGTTGGTATGCTTTAGGTATGAAACCCTAATTACTTCTTTTGTTGCATATGAAACATAAAAAAAACACTGGTATGATCTCGATCTGTCATGTTCGATTTAACTGGCTACGAAACGTAAGTACGTATACATCAGGAAATCTACTATTTTCGGCTAATTCATACTAAGAAAAATGCAGAATAAAAAATTCTGTGGCCCAAAACAGACCTGCCATGCTTTTTTATTACAAAAACTGTTAAAATTTCAAATACGTAAAGAAATATTTGTTGAACGTTAGGTATTATTTGTGTCTTAATGCGACATTATTCATAAAAGGTAAAAAAAAAAACAGCAAAGACGTATGTGACATTGAAGCGATGGATTCTGTTAGGAGTTAAGTTGGTGCAACTTACTTTGTGAGAAAGACATAAGCTTTAGACTTACTTTCGTGTCGACTTTCGGCCTTGAATGAAGAAGTGTTGCATTTGTACTGAATTTGGATTATCATGTTATTTATTCATTGAATTTTACACCAGCTCCAGTCACCATATAGTTAGCCTCTAAATAGGGTTTTGGACTTAATATACCATAAAATTCTAAAATGCTCTGGATAGATTAATCGAAAATTGCACTCGAAAGGAACTCACAATTTGGAAGCGATTGTACGTAAATATCGCTGAAAGATCATTTTTATCGCCGGAATATGATACCAGAAAAGATTTTTTTTTTGTTTATATACATAGTATACAAAAACAATGCGAATCTCTGGCGAACTTACATTATTTTTGAAAAAAAAAAGTTTTGACGCTATAACACATTTAGGAGTACATTTAGGGATTTGTAAGTAATTCCAAATTATACGATCTGCAATCAGGTGAATTATATACGACATTGACCTAAAAATGTCGATCATTCCGTTGTTCATGTCTTTAGTTATTTACTCGTAGTTTCAAAATTAAATTTGTTTTGATTATACATGAACTTATTTCAAGAACAATATAATTGACAGAAAGAAAATGCACATAAAAATAAATTTAATGAGTGCAAAACCAAATAATATTGCATATAGTTAATATAAATATACCATGATAAAACAGTTTGTACTTCGTCCCTGCTATATAAATATATTAATACCATATATTCCATCATTATTTTTGTCATTATATCGCTTTCATTCAATAGAATGCTGTTTTTACTTACAAATATAATTGTACATAATCATATTGATTTTTTGAATGAATAACAATATACCACAAAATGGAAGAAGTCTTATTAAATTGTTTCCGGTAGATAGTTTCGAATTACAGGAAAATGTATGTTATTAAACCAAAAAAATATCGCAATATGGCTACGCAAATCAGATCAAGTCACGACGCACCAAAATTACAACACATTCTAAGAAAGGGTTACATGAAAGCAACGATACCCTACTAATTCGCAAGCTATAAAAACAAACAGAACTATTTACAGTTACACTTTTGACTATTTTACAAAAAAACATTTTTCTAAAAACAGCTGAATAAGATTCGATTTATGTTTACATTATATGTTTACTTCACGGACTGCGATACTCCCTTGACAGTAAACGTATACGTAACGTAATATCAAACGTATAATCCATTATATTCGACTCGGGACTGCTACGATTTCGTTCTGTTTTACACATTTCGCGTGTTTACTTAAAATGCGTCTGTTGTAAATTTATCTTCGTCTTTATTCTATTCTCCTTTTATTTCTTTATTATTTGTTATCAAAGTATATTAATTCTTTATTATTGAAACATAAAACATGAGTACGAAGACAAACACATGTAGATATTGACAAATTCCAAGTCAGAGAAAAAAAAATGTGTTCTTTCTTTTTAACTTTCTGTTCTTTAGGAATCTAATGGAATCCTATTATTATGGCAAATTCTTCCGTTTTTTCGTCAGTCTGTCTGTGCATCATAGTCGTCTAGCATTTAAATGAAATGAGATAAGAATTTGTAACTTACACATTATATTGTGAACCTGATACGAATCATGTAATATAATGTTTAAACTTCGAGTAGTTTACACATTATATTTTCTATAATCTTCAAACGGAAATTGTTATTAAAGTTCTAAAATACTTACTTTATTTGATTGAGGTGCATAATCAGCAAATTGAAGCAAAAGATACGATTAGATATATTAGTGGTATATAGCTTGGAAATAAAAAAATCAACCTACTCTGTAAAAATGATTTCAACTTAAATTTCCATTTTGAAACGTCATCAAAGTCGTTGCTTTTGTACATGTTTATCTAGCAAGTCCTCGATGAAAATCTTTTGGCATTAGATTTTATAATTTATAATACCAGTCGAATCTTGCATTTAAACAATAAAAATTAACAATATTTAATTATGCAATGGTAAAAAGATCACGCTCTTTTCTCAGAGAGCTAAATGTAGACCACAGAATATGTCGCTTTGCCTAAGGATCACATAAAAATCGATTTTCATGACTTTTTTTAAAATTTTAGTGCATATAGCTAAAACCATCAGATGCACATTAAAGCCACCGCTTTATATTTACGCTTCATCCGTTTCGTTCCATAACGAAAACTGAATGCATTTGTCGTTATAATATAAATTTTATCTTTTAGCTTTTTCATGTGTATTGTACTTTAATATCTGCAAATCTTTACGTCGCGAAAGAAAAAAAGTATACCACATTTCGTTCGGTCCGTTGTTTTGCCGCGTCGTGTTACTTCCGGCCCCGGATAGTTTTGGTTAGTTTTCCCTGTTGTTTTTTGTGATAAACGTTCTAACCCCTGTTTTGCGTAGAAATTATTTATCTACTTTTTAAGTCGTACCATAAAATTCTTAAAAATGTTACTTACTCACTATTAAATTTTTATTCAAACGCACTTCAAAATAAACCGTATATATTTTCTAGATTAGGAGCTAACTAATAGTTGATGATGAGATAAAAAAAGGACATTTTCTTGAATTGTGTCTGTCAAACTTCAAGCTGACGATTTATCGTTCATTATAAGACACTCTAAAAGTTGATTTACATTTAAGTTTCAAAATCCGTTATTAAGTAGTTATTACCTAATGAATGGGACCTTGTGGAGCAGAATAATTTCTATATATCTTTATTGTAACTGGCGTATATAAGCGGTAAAAAGAATTAAATACATGCTTTGGCTGGGTTCAAAATTCATATATAAAAGAAGCAAATTATCAAATATAAAAAAAACATTAAAATTTACCAAAATTCTGATTTATACAATATACACCAATTAGCGATAATGATGTGTGATTTAATGTCGTTAACAAATATTTCGTTATTTATCATACGCTTGAAATGTTTTAACAGACTTATCTTTATACTTATAAAACGTTTCGTGTACTTTATGTACTAAAATTAATGTAGATTATAGTGACTCGGGAAACGTAGACCTGTTTATTAAACCTTAAAAAAGTTTTCCGATTTTCCTTCCTCTTAAATGAAAACGCAAACAATGAACATCTACCGTCGCTTAGATGAAATTTCCCTGAATGTACAAAAAAAAACTAATTTTCTAACAGTTTGTGAATAGTATTTTAATATCCATTTGACTTGCTTTGTCTAGTGGCGTGGGAAAGATTAATTATTCTGTTTTTTTCCAGTGTAAGCATAAATCATTAACTCGAATCACGGGAGATAATAACTGCCAATGATTCACATCGATTTTTCATAGATTCAAACGGAGGTTGGCACGCGCAGATACGCTTTATCTCTTTGATATATATAGTGCCATTTATTAGGGCGATGCATCGATACCCATTGTATTCGAATGATTTATTCACGATGCGTATAATACATGGAAATATAACAATTTCACATCTAACTAATAAAATAATTGAAAATGTTCAAAATGACGTTAACTTTATCTTGGGCCATACTATTGATATACTAGTAATGATAAGATAAAAACGATTATTTTATTTGAATATTTTTTTGAAATGCATAACATAGCACTTATTACGCATCTTAGTAAAATCATAACAAAACGATAATTCCATTATTAAATAATATTAATTTTAATGATGAACATTTTCCATGATAATATTAATAACCTTCAGCTTAAAAATAAGCATATCCCTTTTATACATACTCAGCTCAACCGAAAAATGTAAAATATACCTTATTGAATGTCTATACTTCAAGCAATGATTTATAGTATGAAATTTTACAAATTAATATGGGCCATTCAGTCAAAGGAACAAAAAAGGACAACGTTATAAGGTCATAGAATAGATAACACTCTTAACAACATATATTCCACCAGCTTAATTTTACATATTTATCCCTTAATTTATTAGGTAAAATTCGAAATAATTTGCACAAAAAAGGATTATTAACTTATGTATTTTTATCTGAATTTAAAAATATATTCGTTGTCCAACTTAAAACACAGATTTCTCGACTTTATCTAAAATAGTATTTACTGCTTAATGCCAATTTTTTAAGAAAACGTGGGAAAAGTATTGAAAATTTGTTAGACATAGATAGACTTAAGATCTATTAAACATCACGCCTATAGATCTAGCGACCTTCAAATGAGCTTCATTAATATCGGCAACATGATAAATCGGTCTCGAAAATACATTATTCGCGATGTGTAAATCTGAGGCGTGCGTACGCGCGCCATCGGTCCCATAAATCAGCCGCTCGCTTGTTTTACCAATAAAATTGATTCCTTCGCGCTTGGCACGTCCGTGACAACGGCGACGTCCCGCTAATCGAAAACTGAAAGAAGTTTCTGTAGACATTTCAAGTCAGATGATTGGGATGACCTTCGTTCTAAATTTTTCTTTATCTATATATAAAAGGTTCTAAAATCGCTTTCGAATGATATTAAAATTATAAATTATAATTATTATTTGATATAATAATATCCATAGTGCAGTTCTTATGGAATCACCAGTGGAGACCTATCATACATTTTTACAAAATTATTTTGAAAAAACAAGAAAAGTTATATATACTTTTAATTTTTCTGGTAATTGACTTCCATGTATTCTATTGTTATTTTTTATAATCTAGTACCAAGTTGAAAATCTTACTAAATATCAAAATAAATAACACTGAAAATTTTAAATTCAATATTAGCATGACCAGTTCTAAAACCTACTAAGCAACATAATCGTTAGTTATATGAAATTAAAATATGCCTATTGAATTTGCAGTTAATAATTTGTTAAAAATGATGAATATGATTTTAAGTTATACGAAGAAAATATATTCAATAAAACATTTCCGATGAGTACCCACTGCGGCAACATTACGGTCGGCATTAATGTATTCAACATATTTCATATTTCGTAATAAGTCACTCATTTGTAAGAAGTGGTACAACCGGTTGTCCCGTACCTATTCAAAGAATAATTTGCAATTTTTTTTTTATTAGATTTGTTACAGAGTCAGATGAAATGAGCCATGCAGTCGCCATTGTCGATATGCATTCATTGAAAAGCAATAATTTTTACTAACGACAGGCCGGGATAAAATATAGCATTCGAACATAAATGAATTCTGGTGATGAAAAGGAAGTCGAGTAGAATCAGTAACGGTTTAAAGGATTGTTCCTACATTGTTTTTGAATTTAATACTAGTACTAAACTCAGAAAGAAATCAGTACTCGTTTCAAACTAATAGTACCTATATACCTGAGTTAGATATGGCAGTTCAATTGACAAATAGACTAGCCTAGATTGTTTTGATTAAGTCTTGTTTGTTAGATCCATAAATTCCGACATGGTCGCACCTACTTGCTTTAATTTAAGATTGTCACACTGATTTGGAGACATAGACTATATTTTTTTTATTTCAATAACAGCTTGGTATTGACTTACAATTAAAGGTATATAGAAAAATATCCAAAAGTTGAATCAAAATTTTTGGTCGACAAGTTTCGTTACTTCATTATAATAAATTATAAATAACAATTTTATAATAGTAGTTATAATTTTTGTACAGTTATATCTAACATGGGTAAAAACCATTTCATGTGTATTATTGTATTTAATCTAAAATAATGAGTCCAAACTTTATATCAGATGCTTTTTCATTCCTGTACTGTGAACTGACGAGCGCTTTAAATCATGCGTGTGCGACCAAAATAGCTGCTCCGGCGATCACTCCTGAAGCGCTTCGGCTTCAGCCCGTAAATTTCCCGCTAATTTACTGCTCCTGAGTGTTATAAATAAATAAATATTCGTCGCGAGCACTCCTTCCCGGGCTGACAAAATATGCCACCACTTCTAAAGTGCTGTCATAACAGATCGCTAGCTCTCGCCTTTAACAGCTTTTCAGCTAAGAAACCCTTTAAAGACAATAGAAGTTTGTTATTTAATCACTCCAGAATCGTTTCAGACATTTTTCATACGAGCCAATAATAAATATGAATGTATGATGTTCATTTTCACAGCATCAGCACCATTCGGTCCATGGTGGTCGACTTGAAACTATATAGTTTACGAAAAGAAACATCTTATAAATATGCCAAATTTATTGCCTCGTTTTATTTAATTCAATTTATCATTAAACGCTGTTTTTGCGATAGTCGACCGTCAGTGCTAACGCGCACCCGGACGAGAACTAATGTGCGACTTAAAATGCCAGACGTCATTCTTTATGCTGGCGCTGTCATTGTATTACAAATCCTCAGTGTTGATAGTATCTGTCATGTGACCGTATTTCGAAAAACAATATTATTGGCTAGCCCCGCGGCGTTTAAAATAAATTGTAACAGACGGGAATAATTTCGTCTACACTAGTGTTGATCGGCTAATTGAATTTTGTTTTATTTTATCGAATTTAAAAGAAATATGCTAAAAAAAACATGATATTTCCATAATATTCATATTATCCGCGTTCTTTGTTATAATACTTATGAGAAACGCATAAGACTTTTATTTACAAAAGAGGTCTTGGGTTAGAAATTAATGAAATATGTTTGTATTGTCGTGCATATTTTCTACCTATTATTACTATTGATATTAAAAATTATTAAATAATAAAAGGTTTAGTGTATTTCTGTCATCAAATTTTCCAAAAACAGATAATAAAATGGACCAAAGTCCTATATATATCTGTAATGTATTAAAGTCTTCGAATAAAAATAAAGCTATTACAGGTGTAGAATATTGTTAAAATTAACAGTCACAGTATCACCATTATACAATCTTCAATATATACATATATCGTAACTTATTCCTAAACATGTTCAATTGCATCTACTAATCTATATAGGGATTTGAAATCGTATAGATAACATTCGATATCAAATGCATAATCCAATTTTTTGAGTAGTCCTTCTTTATGTAATGATTATAAGCTTTAAAAGAGTTCAACGTATTTTAAAGTATTTGGATTCTGATCGCCGAAAAAATTAACCGTTATGTTTTAATTTCAGTCAATAGAACTATTTGCACCGTACCTAGCTCCCAAATGGTATCACCGTATCGATGACAATAGTCGTCAGCAATTCCCTCAAGTGTTAAGTTAATATAGGTGGCAAATAAAAAAAACTCAATCTATATACAAATATTGTAGGAAGTGAGATTGTATAATTAAATTCATTAGTGGTCACGGTCATAATTCAATAGATGCAGACGTCAAACTCATTTGCGTGTTAGTAGATTAAAATAATCGATATATCGATGTTCGTCTGACATCACTATAAGAAAAACCGTGGCGGCGTAGAGACGGGAGCGGGCGGAGTTGGAAGCGGTATCGGCGTGTGCCAACCGCGGCACAGCGCTAATGTATCGCGCACTCTCTTGTTGCTCTCTCCACAGCCGCGCCGCGGCGCTTTAACCAATAAATACATACGGCACAATGCTCCACACGCTGACAATTTAACTTTTATATAAGATTTTTAACGTTTGCTGTTAAATAATATATATGACTAATATATCTATATGAACTGTCTAATGTATTAAGCTCAATTTGAACCGCAATGTCTGGAAATATTAAGAAATATATTAAGCTTGGTTAATTGTGTGAGGAATCGATTGACGTGTAATTTTCAAAAGTAACCACGAAGGCACGAGAAATATACAATTCACCTTTTGGGGTTCCATAGTCAGAGGCATAAAAATAACTTTTGGTTTTGTATAATATCGTAATAAATTACAATAATAGAAATTTATAAGTATAAACCAAAGATATGTTTTGGAGAAAATCTTTTTACAAGTTTTTTTAGATACGATTATCAGTTGTCTACAACAAATCTAATAATGTCATCAGCTCGTATGGGAATACATGTGGATTTTGATAGAATCGATACAAACTATTCAAAAATATATTCGTGCTTATATTAGATTACTTTTTTCAAATGTATGGAGATGTGATGCAATACCAGTTTGATTTAAATTTAGTGGGATTGTGTTCTTTTTATGGAACCGTGTATGCGAGTATCTATCTCTCGCCATAGCTGGTTTTTTATACTAAATTATTGTGGATAGCATTACGGTAAGAATGCGAACTGAGATTAAAAACAGTACCTAATTTATGCTTACGCATTTAAATCATGAACATTCCTTTCTATTAGGTTAACAAAAAAAAAAACCACAGTATCAAGTTTAAACAAAGAAAACATACAGATTTATACGATAATTCTGTGGTTTGTGTTTTATAATTACAACATTTTTCTGTTCATCTTATTTTATTTATAGATTTATGCCTATTTGTCAGAAGGGTGGGTAAAGACCACAGATTTCAACAAGGTATAATAGTTTCACATTCTTAATGCTTCGCTAACTTCCATCAATTGCTTCATGCCCGTCGATTTCGGCTGCTCAAAATTTAAGATATTCTAGGTCAGTATAAGATATTCTAGGGCGTTCCTCACCGACCCTTCCATCACACGAATTTACTCTTTAGATTTGTTTTGTTATTTTAATTGCATTTACGCTTCCCAGGTGGTTAAATGCTTGTCCATTCACTGTTGAACGATCTTACAAGGAGGGTCCTTTTACGAGGCTGTCCACCGATTTGCGGTTACTGTAGAAGATGTCGATATATGACCACACTAACAAATTGCTCACATTATGGTATTCTAAAAATATCTTAGTCATATTTTTATATAAGGGACAAAATAGGTCAAAACTTTGGAAACTGCACCCGAATCTCTCGGATCATACAGAAATAGTAATGTAATATTGATTCACGCCTATTTCTCAGAATAGGCAGATAATATAGATTTTCGCATAATAAGAACTTTGCATATTTTTTTTACTTCACTGATATTCATCAATCATTCCTTGCAAATTCGATGATTTCTGGTGCTTAAAACATGGTTTTTCTTTTAATAGAGCACTAACTTGTTCTACATAGGATTTTTTTGGGATTCACCTTGCCGCCGCCATTCGGTGATGTTATAATATAATATTATGATAAGGTTAGTGTAGAATGTATCACTAAGCCATCATAGATATACATTTAGGCCAACAGAATTCGAGAACATCTAAAACTGACAGAGGTTACGTTTGAAACTGTTATTCGGGGTATGAAAGCAAACATATTTATTCAAGCGCGTACGCTATTGCCTAACAAGCGGCCGAAACCAGTCGCAAAGTCGGCCTCACCTCACCTCCGCATGGCCGAAGTTCTCGTGTGAGGAGGGCTCTCGTCATGTTTTATTTATTCGCGGGCGAATCGTAATAGAGTCGTGCCGTGAGAGCGGCCGGCGCTTTTTTGCGCTCTGCCCGCGAACGGGTATTGAGATGTCGGATGCTGGCTCAGCGCGTCTGCACCGCGCGTCGATAGAGGGGACGTGACAGCGACTGTATGTTACATCTCGGATGAGGATAATTGTCAAGTTTATCGAAATGATTCGATATTTCTTATTTATATTATCGTTATATTATGCAAGATGTATTTTACGTCTGTAATATAGAACTTCGGAATATGTTTTAATTCTCATTATGTTTTGCTGTATCTCGGTATCGATATAAACTACATTCTAAAGCATCACACCGTCACATCACAGACGCAGTAAAGTGAGCAAAAAGTTTGAAGGGGGAGAGAAATTATTTATTTCTTATCCGCTCGAACGTAGCACAAAATAAGTAGGGGCGTAGCTAGGAGCGGTCACTAGTTATTTTATTTAACCAGCTTCATATGTATTACGTTCTGATTGTTTTGAAGTCGATGGTGCACTATATGTACACACACACACACACCCTCACACACACACACACACACACATACACACATACAAGCGTGCCTACACAAACACGCGCACACGCACACAGAGAGAGACAGAGACATGTCCGTGTATAAATTTAAAGTGGTCAGTTTACTTTAAAATGTTTTTCTAAAATAACATTTTATGGGTTTATAGACTACATTCAGCATCATCTATAACCTCTAACATAAAAATAAATATTTTATTGAATTTTGTCCGTTTACTTATATGAACACGATAAACTTAAAACTACTGAACCTATATCGATAGAACTTTTTGCAGTATATGTAAGATATGATTTGTTACGCTTCTTTACCTAGGGACTGGACAGAGAACGATTTTCTTCAAGCGGACGGCGTCTCAGACAAAATATGTTCCAAGGACGAAAAGTGAGTTATTGAATTTTGAAGAGTTTACCAGAAAGACAGTTTAAATTCCAAAGATGGCCATGCATTACTTTTTATTGAATCGGTCTTATTTTATTGAAATGCGACCTCGCAGAATACAAGTAATAAAAAGAATAAAATAAATGCACACTAATGAAATATTGAGAATAAACGCAAGTTTGGGCAGGGCCGTAAGCAACAGCTAGTATGATATAAATATGTTTTAAATTTAGAATCGTCATTGTATTTATTTATCCACAAAACGGAGACGAGTTGCACTCTGTGCCAAATTCAACTGAAAATGAACAAAGAAACCGGGTATAAGTCAGAAGGGAGAGTTATGAAAGAAAAATATGGCTTAATCATAATTATTTTGGGAAGTGAATCTAAATAATTCATAATTATATAATAACTATAAATATTTGATACCTAGTTGCCTATAAAAATATTTTTTGATAATGTTTATCGTCTGTCTGATTTAGCGGATTTCTTAACAGACAATATAATGTTCTTCATCCACTCAATATCAAAAATATTTTTTCTCTATCATTAATGAATTAACTACTTAGATATCCACAGCATAATGGATCTCTAGATTTTTTTTTTCACATAATGTAATTCCTAATCTCGTTCACAAATTTAGTCTTGATTTTGGTCACAAGTCTCGTTTCTGATCTCGATTCTGCTTTTGGTATCAATCCCAACCCTGCATTTGGTTTTAATTCCGTTTTAGTATTTACAAATATCTTCTGTATTTAAATAACTGTCTACAAACATCGTAAGCTGTTTTTGAAAATATTTTATTATTTTTCTTTATAACACAACACCACTTAAAAATAAAAATACTTATTGTTAATCGCTAGATGGTTTTTTTAAAATATTTTTTTTTGTCGATGCCTATCATTCTATCCATTTATTAATTAGATGAAAGCCTATTAAAGAAAGACACACAACCGATATAATAACTTTTAGATATACATATAATAATTAATAAGGAAGAAAATGACGAGACGTTCAAAACGATTTATATACTATATATTTTTTCCGTAGTGATTAATTTAATCCCAAACGTTATATTCATTAGCCATCACAATAACAGACAGCTGCAATAGGATATTAAAATCCCATTTATCTTCTTGACAGCAAAAAATAAGAATTCAGATTCACACCCGAACACGGAGACTGCGAAATCTGAGCGGAGCTGCGCGGAGGAAGGTTAACCCCCACCACCGTCCCTCCCCGCCTCGACCCTCCTCTTACCCGCAGCCTCCGGCGAGAGGGCGGGAGTGAGGCCTCCCTTTTGACAGGAAATGATTGTCTAATATTAGCTTTGTTATAAGGTTCCACTGCTGGGATTTGTGAATGCCTTCTCAGAAGGATGTTCAGATGTTTCGGTTTAGACAATTTCTGTAGCAAAATTAGTTAAGTAAGTACAGGTTCTGAATATTGTTTTTATGAAACATTCATTGATTTTGAAACAGTTCGGACTAATTGTTGTATTATACAATATGATTTTATAATTTAAAGTGCCTGTATGTTGTCGCTACATTTAATCCCTACAATTTTAAACGTATTTCCACTTTCGTTTCATGGAAAATTTATCATGTAACTTTTTTCTAGATTACTTTCCTGTACATGAAACATTTAACAGTTTTTTTCTCCGCTTGATACACTATCAAGAAATTGCTGTACAAGAAAAAAAAACAAATACGTACGAAGAAATATTTGAACAAAGTCACAAGAATTTGAGTATTTTATAGAGCGGTCTCGGGTCGACGCTCCCGGCGTATTTGCCAGACGTTATAAATGCGTTCGTCGTGAAACAATAAAAACTGTCCGCTATTTCTTTTAAATAAATTCGGATTTAGAGATGAATGAAATTTATTGGGTTGACACCTCTGTCACTATTTCCGTGCTAGATTTCGTCAACGGCCGCTCTATGAATAGGCCATACGCTCGTTCGCTCCCGGCAGCAGGACGTATCTTCTCCGGCTCTTGATAGATTTGTGTATTACACGAAACGTTTAGTTTGTGTCCATAGAGTTATAAATAGATAAATCTTTTGTATATAACAAATAGAGAACACACGAATGTAAGTCCTTTCACAGAAATCTGGTGTCTGTTAGAACAACTGTGCGTTTTCCTTTAACGAGCCTATAACTATACTTGGGTTTTTAACTTACCTACTTAAGAGGTTTTCTAAGTGAAACATCTACACACGCTTTGAACTTGGGTAAAACCAAGACGTCTCAAAATTCAAGAGACGCTTGGTTTTGGCCTACGCTGCCTACGCCTAGCGCTGTGCGCAGATAGAGGTGATAATGCGTTGACATGAGGCAATACCAAGCGTCTCATACTTCGGAAACGCGTGTCTGACCTTATATTTCCTCCTGTGATAGGGCTTTTCATAACCTTAAACATTGATTTCTATTTTTGGAATTGCGTTATTGTTTGCAAGGTTATCAAAATGAGTGATAGGTAATATTACATCCAAAATATACGTCTCATATTTTATTTATCATCGACCAATTGTAACAGTCATAGAATCGAAGAATAGTCTACGAGAAACAGACTCGAGCGCTACTGTAACAGAGATAACCGATGAAATGTAATACTAAATGTGGTTAAAGAGAATTATGAGCTTCTTCTTTTAATTCGAAATATCTGCCATCTTATTCTTATTATAATTATTCAGTTTACAACAGTTTAGATGTTTCACATCTACCGGATGTCCCCTGTCGCACTCATTTTTCACTCACCTTTACTCACATTGTCCGTGACTAGTTCGTGTACATACAGCAGTATATGTCACTATTTTAATTACACATTAGCCGTGCTTAAGACGCACTTACCTGTTACTGAACCCCGATTTCGACTTTTGATGTTAATGATATTACCAAGAAAAAAAAATGCTTATCATTGGTGCGACAATAATATGCATTACAATGTTTAATATGCCACTCCTTGATATTACTAGAATAAGCATTTTTAACTAAAACCCTAGCTAAATGTACTATCTTATTCATCTATATACTATCTAATTCCTCTTTTGCACTCAAGGACAAGATTATGATGGGTGATATTGAACTTTGATATACACAATTTTGATGTTTTATATTAAATATTCCATTAAACATAAACAAAAGGTTATGTTATCTTCATACACAGTCACAAATATTTTCGTTGAAATGGCAATAATGAAAAGCGCGCATATTGCCCGATCTCACGAGTAGATAACTGAAATAATGGAGTTCAAAAATGAAATTAATTCCAGGTTGATGATTTCAAATTGAAAAGTCATATCGGCCGGCGCAATAATTCACGGCCCTGAAACGTGTCCGGGCGCTTTCTGCCTCTGTTCGACGGTGCCTCTAGGGTTGCCAACCTCCTGATTTTAGTCGCCACTATGAAAATTTGTCTATAAAACCTTGTAATTGAATACGACTAATATTTTTACATTTTAGAATATGATGGTTGAATATTGAATTGACTAAAGCAACAGTTTAAAGCGTTTCATATGAACAATCGCTTATAAAATATAGACAATTTTGCTGACTTATTTTAATCTAATTTTTTGATGACAGATTCGCTCTATTTTTAATATAGTAATATTCCTTCATGGTTAATAAAAAAGCAGAACAATATTAAAATGGCGGACTCTTGCGGAAAAAATGAAAGGACATAGAATTTTTTTTTGTGTTATTTGTGACTACACACCTGAGCAACAAATCACACGTATGCAACGTCTACTTTACGATCATTTTTATGCTATGTTTATCCTCGGAACGTGTGTGTCGTATACATGGACACTGATTTCAAAATTAATTTGCAGTGTAGCTATTTTCAATAATCTCTGGTTAACGAAGATGGTTGTGTAATTATTACAAATACATAAACTCATAATCATATTTATCGTGAAACTTTTTATTGATCCGTAACACATGTATATAAATTAAAATGGCGTAGCCACGATGGCCTGGCCACAATGGGCTGGTGTAGAAATGGTCTCGTATGGCGAACACGGACTGGACGTCGCAGCGTAGGGCCTTCTACCAGGTGGAACCTTTACCTTATACATATTGTAAGTTACAATTGAACATATTAAGCGATCCAGAATCTTTCAACGTAGAAATTTACAGGGAAAGCTGACATCCAGCAATGGACGCTCAATCACTGAGTTTATAATTAAACAGTGGACGACTCCTTTAAACCTTTGCTATTATGTAATGTGTCATGTTCTTACTATCGCACTGTTGAATAATACCCGTATAGAGTTTTTTATTTCAAGTTGAATGTCTTCGATTTTAAAATTTCCATGCTGACCTAATATATATATTTGGGATGCTAACGATCTTTGTCACTAATACGGTAAATAAGTCCTAAACCGATGACTGAGTGTGCTGTCTAATTAACGTAGCTAGAAATTTAAATTGAATTATATTAAAAAATCATTGAGAAATTCGCGCGCCCGTTTGACTAGCTACAATTCAGAAAACAACGTTGATTACCGCTACAATTTGATATTTAAAGCAGGATTTTGGCTGCTATTATTGATTACTAACTAAAGGATTAAAATATTTTTTCTCATTTAATTCATAAATTATTTAAACTGAATTTTGTAAAAGTGTCTTGTATTTACGTCAGCTGTCTTTAACCCCGTATCTTGTTTCAGTAATAAAGAATATGGATATTTAGAGTGGTCAAATTTTGTGGAGTAAGTAATATTGGAAAGTTTATTATTTTAATTCAATCTAATTCAAATAAAATTAAATTCAAGGATGAATTGATCGTTAAAATTCATTGCTGAAAATTTTGTTTATTCAATAAGATTATTATTCAAAAATAGAATTTTTCATAACTTTTACCATTAGTTGAAATATTTCAATTAGACTGCAGTATAATTATTCTTGATAAAATTGTCCTTATAAATATACACTTTTTTTTTTGTTATAAGGCATCGTAAAATCGGCTTAGGCAGCCCTAGGTTCGTGCCAGCCGAGAGACGGCGCAGGAGCCGGGCTCTCATTGTCGCGCGGTCCTTTGTTGAACCCCACTCTCTCTTCCGCTCCACCACGCACACCCGATATCTAACACGGCTAAATGTGCGACTTGCCTTATATTTATATACATAATACGTATATAAATATAAGGTCAGTCATACAAATATTTATATGATTTGGACTTTCATGAACTGCTGAGCGTTTGGCACATTGAAAGTGTTGATTATAAATAACTATTTTAATGTTATACCTACATATTATATAAAATATATTTAGGTTGGTTTCAAAATTCGTTTCAAGATAAGAGAAAGGGATATATTTAAAATTTGATATTAAGAATCAACTAATGTCAATGAAGACAGGGAAGTTTTCATATAATTTAAAATGTATAAGGATTTGTAAAGCAAATTCAACGGGACAGTTACCTTATTCTCAGATATAATAAAAGCGTAATTTTATGATGCACATTTTTGATATACACAGCCATACTAAAAATTTTAAATAAAAATGTAAAAATGAATGAAATTTAATTAATGTATGTCACTATAGTCAAAATAAAATCTTTGAATAATTATTTAAAAAAACCGGAGTTATGCATAAAAATACATTGCTTTAAGACGTATACAATCTCGCAGATGATGTATGGAGCTGTCGTGGAACCAGTATTACCACTAGCGAAGTTGCAACTTTGTATACTGAAACATGACATTATCCTGTCTTTATGACGAATAGGTGGAATTTGGTGTAATTGCGATAGTAGAGAAAATTGTCTGACATAGTTCAATGCTCAAGGATGTTCTTTTGTAGTCGAATAACCTATTAACTTGATACTTTTGTGGAAGCCTTGTATGTTTTTTTTCTTATACTACGTTTTCAAAAATGTTAAATATACAACTTAATCTTAAATATCTTAGGCGATCTTAAATTTGGTTAGGTCATTCGAGAAGCTATGGATATAACCATCTAATTAAACGAAAATATGAAATATTTTAAAACCAGATTGTATAAGATCAAAATTCAAAATGATTCACAATAACTACATTAAAACTATACATTATATTTACATAATGTGTGTAATATGTGATCAACAAATATATTTAAAATATCTAGGAAATTTTCACAAAATGTTAAAAAAATAAAGGCCTTACAGCTAATACCGGGCCATTTAATATTGGTTAATTATTCCATATAATATTAGTTACTATTGTATATATTGTGTGTGTGTGTGTAATGTTTAGATGTCTCCAGAATGGTTTTAACCAATGTTGCTTTCGTTTTTGAGTAAATGTTCACGGGGACTATGAATTGTTTACAAGGGTCTCATTTCGGACTAATTTATTTTTAATCAAAAATTAAACATTACTAACAGCTCTATTATGGGTAAATAAGAAGGATGTTTTTCTTAGTATTATTTATATATATATATATATATATATATATATATATATATATATAAATATTTTAATACATAATAGAAAGCCATTCCATTTGTTTTATGTATCAAATCAGTGACTATATTTTAAGCATAAAAGGAAAAGTTTTAATCATAAAATACAGTAAGTTTGATATTGATCAAATCTATAAAATATTTTTTGCTAATCCTTATCAGCAAATATGATTTAAAATCAAATTCACATTTTAGATGATTTTCCTTTTAGTTTTTGTGGTTATTAAGTAATATTTTTTTGTTTTTGATGATAATATGAAGCTTGCTTTATATCATTGCTTTTTCATTTGACTAGACTTCTAACATCCATATTAATGGTTCTCAGAACTGACCTTGAATGACTACTTTTTAGGTATGCTAGGATCAATGTATGGTTCTTATTTAAAGATTGAAAAATTCTATGTAGACTTTTATACAAACATGCAAATCAACAAGCATAATGCAACACCGCTGACCCTCGAAGCTGTTCTTCTACCACAAATGCCTATTCAACAAATTGAATATTGATTCAAAAGATTGACAAATATCGAACACCCTAAACAAGTGTTAATTTCCGTTTATCGGTAGTCCGGCTAAAGTTATATCGTTATTTGTACGCACATTTCATGCCAAATCGGCATCCTCAGGAAAGTGCAGACACATCCATCCAAGGCAACAAAATGTTAAAACCACTAACGGATGCACCCAACCACCACCCATGCCAGTAATGCACTAGGCGATATGTCATCCGGTGACGAAGTCATGACCATCACCACAGAATGCTATCAAATGTCAGGCATAACCATAACCATCACCAAACCAATTACCCTAATAGTTACGTGCAACGTCCGACAATGGCAAATTATAAATTTGATTTGATCATTGAGCATATTATCATTATCTTTATAAAGTATCAAAGATTCCAAAACGTTTAAACGTAACCCTTCCTACACATGTAAAACATCGAACTTGTGATCGTTAGAGTTATGAACGGCTTCTATCAAGTGTTTAGGAAAATAAAATATGTTTGATTTATTATTTTAAAAGCCGGAATATGTTCTTTATCTTGTTTCCAAAACAACGTCCAATTTGTCGATCGATTTAGATTCATCATAAATAAATTTGTAAATTGATTAATTTTTTATTTCTATGCAATTATCTTTATTGCATAAAGTTTTTAAGTTGTTTGTTTGAAAGGCCATGTAACTATTATGTTTTTTAATATTTTTGAAATATATTCGAAATTGTACCATGAAATGTTAAATGAGTTACTATTTTTGGTCTTCTGTTGTTTGGACAGATACTATTCTTTATGATACATTTGTTATTTATTGATTAGTGCATCAATGCATTTTTCATCTCCCCAATAATAGAGTTTTCTACGCTTCGAAAAGCTTATGAGATGTGTTAGTAGTAATGATCTATAAAATACACTATCCAGGTATGGGGCGAGTTGCGGCTTGATAAAGGAATTGCAATCTCTATAAAAGGGCCCCTGTACCCGTTAGAATAAACGGGGTTTACTGACTACTATGACATTCGTAAAGTTTTCAAACAGAGTGTGTTGCGTTGCCATTTGTTTTCTATTTATTTATAGTTGTCTATGTGATTTTGAATACACTCGTCAAATATCGTCTATATAAACAGACGACCATTTATACACACTTGCATCATCTCCATTGACGTGAAAGTTATACATGATAATAAACTAAATAAACAATTCTGTCAAAAGAGAGGCATGGAAATGAATGTAAGCAAGACAATCATCGCGTTTCAAACAAGCAACACTATAATTAGATGCAATATTATGGTAGAAGGTGAGAGAGCTATACAACCGAAAGAGTTTGTATATTTAGGGTATTTGTTTACGAACATCGACAGACACTAGGAAAATATTGACGAGAGAGTAAATGCGGAAAATAAAATAAATGAGACCTTACACACCGTTACGTGAATAGTACAGTTTCTCGCAGCAAAACCTGAACGCATTTACCGCGATAAGGCTACATGCATGTCTATAACATGGAATTCTCTTTATTCACTTATGTTCAATAATGAAAGTTGACTACTACAGAAGAAAATTAATGTATACCCGTAGAAATGAATAAGACAAGCGAACAATATGCGGAGAACCTATTAAATAACGCTGGAAATAAAAGGCATATGGCTTGAAAAACATATACATCGACAAGGAGAATATCGACGTGTATAAAAGTATGAATATATGTAAGTATAAATTAAAATAGACTGAGAGAAAAAGAATTGTAACTGATTGAAAGAATTGTAATTGAAACTGTAACAATACATAACTGAATTGTTACAGTTTGATGAAAGAGTCGGGAAGAGATCCCATTGAAAATTTTAGGCAGACCAAATCGGCCAGGTTGAACAAAAAGATTCAGCAGTTGAGCAAAAGACGACTGTAAGGGTCGAGTTCATGTGGGCGTATGAAACAATTTCTTGTGGTGATCTTTAAATGAAGTGATAGCTAATTGTACTAAGTGGCTGCGATTTACGATGCAACAACTAATGTACACTGATCCATAATAGCTCATGAAAGTTAGTAATATTGTAACTAATTTTGAAATAACATTATTAAAATACTAATTATCATTTGATTTAAAGGCAAACATGAAATCGTGTTGAAGTCGATTTGTTGGTGATAATTTTGCAAGATTGTTTAACATTTAAAATTCCCATGACATATTAATTCAGTATATTGTGCGAAATTTAACGTGTATGTAAAGAAGAGTCTTACTCTGGCTTTGGTTAGACTTTTTTACCTATTTAAAATTAAAATTTAAATTCTGTAAATTATGATCCTTTTTTAATATTGTTAGTCTTAATTTACAGATATAATTCCTCAAAAGGTTTCCGAAAAACGTGTTCAATTTCTTATTGTATATATTTATAATTTTGCGTAATTTAATCCTAATTATATCAATCCAGTCGTCTTCAAACATGATTTCGTCTAGTTTTTGAAATGTAGGTAAAACGCGTCATTACCCGTGGTGTTTAATGTTGGCCATGGCGTTTATTCTGTTAAATATTACAGATAAGTTTTAATATTCCATTTAGAATTAAAATGCTCAAAATTTAGTATTGGACTAGTAGAAGCAGAAAATGGCTCAAGATTTTCTTTTTGTTTTTTGTTCGATGTTATACAATTGAAGCACATAGGCGCCCAAAATTAAATCAAATATTTAAATTTACTATACCTAAGCACTGTTTTTTAGACAATTGCAAGATGCATTAACATGCAGCGTGTAACCTACTGTTGACCTCGAATCTGTTTTTCTACTACGAATCTTAATCCAAAGAATCTAATATTTATTCGAGAGGATTGACAGATGTCGAATACTAAGCAATTGATAATTGTTTATTTATCTTAGTTCGCTAATAGTTATATTGTTGTTTCTACGTACATATCTTCAAATGTCAGTTTGTAATCATTAAAATTGTAAAAGTATATTTTTGCAGTATAAGATAAAATTTTTTAAAGTAGTTTCTTTTGCCAAATTTGATTATTTTGGGTCAATGGAAAATATTTAATAAATTTTGACGAGTGTCAATCTATGTGATAAAATAGCCGTATCTTCTCATTGCGTTGACTTGAAAACTTGAATTCTGTATTTTCTAGGAACCGTAAACATTACTATTTTGATTAATTTTGATCTGGTATCACTATCTGTTCTTGAGAAAAGGTTCCTAACGAATAAATAAAATAATGCATTCGTGTTTCATTTTTCCTTTGGAAGTACAGTATGTTATTTGGAAATTCACTGTATTAATTATGTAGAACAATGCACGGCTTTTGGAGGTCTATACATTAATTTTGGAACAATTAATTTAAAATTTTCTCTTTTTGTTCTAGCTTTAAGTAAAATAAAAAGAAAGTTGCCTAGATACCTATAGACGCTAATTAATAGACAAGAATTTATGTACATCACTGATTGTAAATTTTAATTTACAACAAATAAATATAATAAGCTGTTCTATGAGTTGAATACTTAGGTGAATGGTTTGTGGTGTTTATTCGCAAAGTAGGTAGCTGTCTCAAACACTTGTTTACTCAATTCACTGTTCTAACAACTCATGAACTTGTTCGTGCCGCGCAACTTCTGGTAAGGAACAACGCTTACCTAGTTATTTATTTTCTACCGAAATAACTCTAAATATAAGATTTATTCTAATATTCACGTGTTTTTCTGGAGCATATTCAAATTCAAGAGCACGATTTACATACTAATTATACAGTTATACACCTCACGTACCGTAATGCGGAATAAATTAACTTGAAACACCAAAATAAATATGATCGCATGAAACGAAAAACACAACATACTCCGATACTTGTGTGTCGTTTTGAATTAACATTTTAGTCTGAAATGAGAATCGGTGACGTTGAAAAATTGAGTCCGGAGCAACATGTTAATCCAACTAATTATCGTGCGAGTTAATTACAAAAAAAGCGTCATAAATCATCCCATCCGCGGTTCGAGACGTAACACTCGCTAGGCTTTCAAGGAAGGACGGTCCTCTCGTCCCCGTCCTTGTCCTGCCTCCCGACGCCCGCGCCGCCGCAGAGAGAGACACATCGATTCTCGGAACGCATTCACGAAAAACCGGACCGTAATTTGCCTGCACGAAAATTCGATAATAAATCATAATAGTTTTGGACAGGGAACAGAAAAAAAAATAAACCAATTTGGAAAGTGAATTGTAAGGCATGGCGGGGCCCGCCGCCCGGGCTGTTATTAGAGCAATTATGTTATTATATCGGCCGTATCTAATCCGAAAAAGTAAATTGGAGCCGAGCGCTGCCGGCGCGCGGTCGATACGTTCAATAATTTGGAGTTTTGGGTCGCACGAAATTCGTTGCGGAAGCAATAAGAAACACGGAATTCCGAACGAAATAGTCACAAATTGACGAGTAATACGTACCTGCGACGTTGCAGCGGCGCGTCGGTTCTGAAATTAAAAAAAAAAGAGTGGGGGCTCTAACTACCCCAACTTATTTACGAGACCCCATTTCGCCACGGTCCATAGTTCGGCGCAAATTAAAAAGGGGTGGCATCACGGATTACATATTACAGAATTCGCGTTTCATAAACAACCCTACGTCTGTACGCTTTTTGATACGCCTCACTTTGCTCATATTTTATTCAATATGGTCATAAATTGAAGTACCGCTCGAGACAATAAACGAAACTCATCCGTGTCGCAGTGGGATAGAGCTTGGATTGTTTTGCATCGGTCACCCAACTACAAACGGCTAATGAACGATCGTCTCATTCTAATTTGTATCTTCAACATACTCTGTTGGCGAAACAGGTTTTTCGGGTGTACACGTTAGGAACGTTCACTGTTTTCAATTTGAAAGCGCGACGCGTATCCCTTTGTATCAACAAAATATCAAATATGAATACCAAATAAGGGCTCGGACAAAAGAAAAACTGACAACTTTTTAATTTATGCGCGGGGCAGTACATGAAAACGTAATAATAGGAGCGTGTTCGGTAAATGTATTAATGTAATAACTCTTGCCGCCGTTTTGGACGCGTCTCGTTTGTGTTTTTTTCTGAAATTTCACGCTAGATATTTTATTCGGCGGTCGTGGAAAATGGCCTTAACGTCTTCATTACCGGCTCCATGGTGGTGAGAAGCTTTAGCTATTATGATTTTATCGTTCGTCTCTGATTCGGCGCACAATAGCCTGCGCGCTGGCTAACGAAGTTGTTTTCTTAGTGGAAACTTATTACCTACACGTGACCACTTCTGTACTGAGCTTTGTCAGTAGTTTAAATATTTGGGAAAATCAAAGTGAAGGCTTCGACGAACTTAGGGTTGCGCAATAAAATTAACAGTAATTTGGATGATTATGATGAAAAAAAAATCGAAGTAATCATTTGGTTGTCTTAAGGTTGTACAAAATTTGATCGGTATTAGAATACGTCAGCCATATCATGAAAATCTAATTACTTGTTAAGTGAAAAACGAAAACGTGGATAATGAGTACTGTATTAAGTTACGTCGAAGAAACAAAATTTAAAACTAAACGTATCAGCCGCTAAATCAATACGAAAGCAAATATGAGTAATAAAACGTATTTTTTTTATTTATTTAATTGGTAATGTTTTTTACTAATCGACTCATACGAGATAGTAATAAAATTAAAGTTTGAAATATCGAGAGAAAAAATAATTTAATTAATTCATTGACCCGTTGTTTACGAATTTTTTATACGCATTTATGTCCTTATCAAATATTGGCGGCTGTAGACTTTTACTGAATGCAATAAATTAAATATTAATTATGCCTCGTCTTGTTTACTATCACTGGTTTGCCGTCCACCTTCCGTCTATTGTGGTTCATAATTAGTTTGGCAAACTGATAAAAGAGTCAGTGTTTTTGTTATTTTGCAATAACTTATTGCAGTATCAATATAAATATGATTTATTGGCGAGTTTCGATTTACTAATTGTATATTTTTTAAGAATTTTTCCGTTTGTTTTTAAAGGTCTTTAACCCTATAATGGGTGCATGTGTACTAGAATATTGTTTTTCACTAACGTTGTTCCATACATTGCAATCAACTATCTTTAGCATTACTTAGTTGTAATGAAAATTAAAAGAAATATTCAATATTTGTACATATCATGATGTTTCAGAATCTTATTGTTGACTTTTATGGAGGTACATGTAAATGGACAATTATTATACTATGCGTATTATTGTAGATACCTTTTTTGTAGAATTTCTTACATCTCATTTTTTTCATTTTCTAAACGAAACAAGTTTTTGATTGACATTCTTCACAAACTACACTATATAGTAGAAATTCCAATTACATAATTGCAAAGATCTTGCTCTTTATTACTTCCTTCAGATATATTATTACGTTTTTAAGATTATAACGGATACGATTGTCGGTGAACTTGACCAGGCGGGGCGCGCGGGCGGGGGCGCTGCAGCGACCCAGTTATCAGCGCAGAGCGGCCCCTATATCAGCGCTATTGAACCAGATACTGGGGGTCACAGTTCTTGCGATAACAAACAAGCCGACAATATTTTGAATTTTTTTTTTCGATAGGGATTAATATATATATATAAATACATCACAGAGACTCTTTTCTGATCGCCCTTGCGTCGCTTATCTACTTATATCTACGATACGTAATTATTATATTTCATCACGAGCACAGATTCAAACGCTTGTGCCTGTGACGGGGAGAATATATAATATACTTAGTATCATATAACTAATATTTTTTAACAGTCACTACTCAAAATAAGTACCTAAACTAGTTCGTATCATGAAATATTTTGCCTTAGTATGTAGTTACAAGCCAATTTTATTAAATTGTTAGAGGAAAAAATTAAGACCGTAAAATATGGCATTCAAAGAAGTATAAATTGTAAAAGTTTTATAGTAAATTATATATTTTAAAGTTAATTATGTATATTTTTTTAATAAATTTATAACTTGTTGGTATTTTGGTATATCATAATGGCATTATGAATTATCATAAAAAAATGAAAATAATTAGATACTACTAATTAGATTATTACTCCGTAAATTTTATTTTATATAAATGTAATTGTTATAAATGAATAATAAAAATTATGCTAATCATGTTCAGAAATCTTCCATTCCTCGGAAATCTGAAGTTAATAAAAAGTCAGGTCAATCAATTTTTTTAAAGACTTATCGCGATAAGGTACATTCATGCAACCATATTAATGTTGTCAATGAAAAATTTTTTCATTCGGTTATTTTTTCTATTTTTATGTTTTACTTTTGAACAATACTGAACTGATAAATATATCTACACATAAACATAGTTTAAATTGTTAAAACGTTAAATCAATGCGTATTCATACAAAAAACCAGTTAATATAATCAACGTAAAAGCCGTAAACCTTCAATTTTAAATACGTATTTTTAATTTAATGTAAACAATACTAAATTTGAAATGGACAAAAAAGGTTTATTACAAACTTAATTAATTTTACGTAACATATCATCTTATAACTCTAGGTTAGTGGAACTCGATAAATAACTTTACCTAAAGTAATCTTTTCCTAATGCTATGTCATAGTTATATGCACTAAGTAGAAGAAATACAAATACGATTTAGAAATTTATAGGTTCTCAGTTTCCATTTCGGGAAAGCTAAAAATAATATGTGTAACCAATTTTGCAAAGGCCAAGTTCGACGTCATTCTTATAGCATTCATTGAATGCGATTTTTATGTGTAAACCGAATGGCATCTGAGAATCATGAATGCTATCTCGCTTTGCCTTATGATAATCGTCTCCAGTAAATAGATGTAAGACCGGTAGTCGACAATTGCAACTTTCTACAGGGAGCTTTTGTGTTTAAAGCAGGTAAATTCGTTCCATTCTTTTTTGTGTTTAAACAGAAGCTTTTGCAAACTTTTGTATGCAATGAATAGATATGGATTCTCTTTTTTATGGCAAAAAAATTCGTACATTTATCTGTTTTATAATGTTTGGAGATAAAACAATACTTTCATCTTTCTGCTTCCATTTCAACTATTGAATACTTCTTAGTTATTTTATTTTGCACAATTAAGTTATGGAAAATCATTAAAGCGTCCCTTCCAGAGATTTTCCCGCCCATCGATGTACCTGCATCAAACGCATCGAATAATCTTACTGTGATCGGTGGTCTGTCTAGACGCGTGTGCGACTTCATCACGTTCCAGTATAAGCCTATTGATTTACGAAGCTGATCAAGTCCGCTATAGAACTCTATAAATTCAACATTTTCCTTCGGCCGTGTCGCGCATCGAATGTTCGCACTCCCACCCGTCTAAGCATGGGTGAGGATGTGTGGCGCGCGTACGAAGGCTTCGCGTGTGTGCCGGTATCCGAATGTTCGCGGCCGGGCGTCATTGTCGGTGTGTGCGTGAGTCGTGACACACGCGCAGGCCTGTGTGCCGGCCGCCCACTCATGGCGACCATTGACGGCCCGTAGATTTGACAGCTAGCTCAATGCGGGCGCAGACGTTTATTATATTCAGACCGATAACATTACGCTCATCGGAAATAAACCGGCGGAGAGGCTTACGCGCCGGCGCGACAGATCGCTACGACCGGGCAGGTGCGATATTTAGGCGGGATCGAAGTGTTTTTTAAGTGTACTCCATGAGGCCGATTGCCATTTGATTTGTGCGAACCGCGCACGGGGACAGTGTTGATGATGTGTCTCGTAATTAGTTACGCTCCGTTTGAATTCGGTCTAAGGGGCTGCGGCATGAATAAAAGATCGACCCGCGGTTTGGCGCGCCCGCGCGGGATGATGGATGCGTGCCGCGGAAAAAATAAATTGTCTTCTCTCTAATGAGAGCTCGGCAATCGTGGACTTTTTCAAACATGCTAAAGCGGAGGTGATAATCGGAGGGATTTATCATTTTTTTTTCTTACCGCGTTACTCCTAATAGTGCGATTTTTCTGTAAAGTACCTATCTACTGTAGAATTAATATTGTGTGAAGTGATTGTGTCCATTTTGTGCGTTTACATTGCTTACCTTCACATCAATTGGACTTTGGAACACACTGGTAAGTTTGAAGCTGGTAAAATTTATCCAGTTAATAAATGAAATTTTAGAAAATTAACACAACACAATATGAATTACGCACGTTGGCTAGACTAAAATTTGTCACTTGGTGTGGATCGTCATGCACCTCTTTACTTAATAGACATTTGTAATTTGCTTTTTTAACATTTATCTGGTAAAATACGTAAATAAAAATTGATGCAATCAAACAAAAATTACATCATCATGCCTGCGAACGGCCATTTATTTAAAAGTAAAAATAGAAAGGTACATATTATAACGAATTCATTTTGTTATATTTAGAAACAATTTATAGATAAACGATTAGCTATTAAATATTATATTCTAAAATGTAAGGGAAAAACATCAAAATCAATTATTTTAGAAAAATAAAACAACTGTTTAGTAACGAATAATATTGTAGATATATAATGTCGACATAATAAAATTAAATATATTTAATGTTATTCTAAACAAGAGCCTACAGTAATTTAAACAAAGGAATCCTTTTGGAATGATGTGATGCAAGAGATGAATATAAACCTAATGCCTCTTTATAATTTCTGTCTATATATAGGTGTGTATACAATTTATTATAAGATAATATTATATGTAAAATATTAATATTTTTAAAGTAAATACCTAGATTCGGTATTAATAATATATCAGTAGCGTTAATTTTCAAAATTCACGCTCATCACTGTTAAAAATATTTTATATTATTTTTCTTTTTATTATAAGAGCAACATAAAATTCCGAATGGAAGTATCTTAAAACTTCTTAGATTTGGTAAATTAACGCACAAGATTAATAGAGGCGTTTGATACAAATAAGCTTGCGTTATTGTTTCTTTGAGCTCCGAAACATTTTAATCTGAGCGCGGTCGGAATTTAAGTTTTTTTTTTTGATAAACCTACCTGCAATAGGTAGAAATGTCATTAATCAAGTGCAGGTCGGTGTTCTTTGTGTGTCGACGGGGGCAAGTGGATTGAGATGTAGACCAACCCCCGTCTTCGGGGAACTTTGATGCTTAGGAAAAGGTTTTTGTGAAAGCTCGCCGGCCAATGAGCTTCACCTAGAAAGTTATGTGTTTGGAGAGGTCATTGCGATGGAAGTATGTTATGTGAACGATTATGTCTTTAAAGTGAACAATAGTTAGTGGAAATAGAGAGACATTAGTGTAATTAGGACTTGACTTGATTTTCATTCATAGTATAAAAAGCAATCAACAAATAAAGAATGAAGTCTTGTGTAAGTGCCTACTGATGTTAGTCTATATAATTTGCTACGAGCTTTTTAAATATTAGATGATTAAAACAACTAACTTTGATTAGAATTAGTATTAGTAAACTAGTAGTGGTGTAACTAATGTTATACGCCGAATTCTTTGCGCTTGCGTCAAAAAAATGCGCCAGTTTTATTACATACATTTCAGTTTATAATAAAACAGGAAATTTCGTTAACTACCACAACATTAAACGCTATTTAATGTATATACGAGATATTTTTTAAATGTATGTTTTATTCAAAATCTCTGATTGACCAAACATTTTAAATGTTTATTTTAAAACACAAGATCAATAAAATCGGTTTAAAAATCTTTATCATGTTTAACTAATTTTTGGAGTATACTCCTTAAGAATCGATTTCGTATTTAGGCCCGGGGTATGGAATTTTATGGGAGTAAAATCAAGTGTTAGATAAATGACGTTACGCTATCGTCATGGTTACTAAAATAAATAAATCGTCATGGTTACTGTTAACATTTCAATCAATCAGAATGTGACAAATACCACTTATACTTGGTGGAGATTTTAATATTGGTTTTAATAAAGAAGATGGTTTCCGTTTAGTACAATTTCTAAAAGATGAACTGAACTTAGATTTAATTTCTGACAGAACACTAGGGACAACTAGATATGGTACAACTATTGATGCGATGTTTTCACGATTTTTCACACATGTATCTTCCGACATTCATGTATCATATTTTAGTTACCATAAACCAATTGTTTCAGTGTTTAATGATACCGCTATTGTTCCTGTGATAAACATTACGCAAGATAACGTCAATGATAGAGAAAATCAATCTTACTAAATATTTTATTGTATAACATAATTATTTTCAATATTTTCTTAAATGACGAATTAATTGTTTTACTATTTACATAAATAAATGAATTATGTATTATGCTTTGAATAATATAATAGATGCTTTCATTTACCATTATACTAATCTATATGTACGATATCATCTTAAAGCAGTAAACTCCATTCGTGCGTTGGAGCTGACACATTTTTTTTAAATGTTTGCGTAATTTAATTAGAAATGTGAATAGTCATTATTGAATATTTTTAGCCAGAAATCCTAGAACACCGAACAATAATTAATACACCAAATAAAAGTTGTTCTTTCCTTTGTGATGATCTTTAATTTTTTGTGATAGGTAAATAATGATATATATTTATGACAAATCGTTCGTAGTTTGTTTTGTAGATAACTTTAAAAAAACCTATTGTTTAGTATATTGTTAAAAGATATAATAGTATTTTTTTAATAAGAAACTAAAACAGTGTAAATATTTTGATTTTTAAATAATAGCTTACTCCACGACGATGTAAACATCAATATTGTTTTATATCTCCAGTACTAAACGTTACTCACAATATATTCAAATTAAAACAAACAACATTTATTCCTTACGTAATAAAGTTTATATGTCTCCTATTTCGTTTCTTAATTATTAAAATTCGTTAAAACGGAATCAACTGTGAATTAAATCTACAACTTGTTTGGTTTCGCATGTACAATGTCATGGAAGAATTCATTAATACTGATACATTGACGTCTAAACATGATGCCATGCTGTAGCGTTGTTGGACTACAGAATTAGTGAATACTAGGCTGTATTAACTTCTCATATAAGAAATGTGTAGCTGTCTGAACAGCGCTTGCGGTTACAAAATGGATCCCAAATTAACAAGCCAAAGCATTACCATATCTGGTTAAAAGTTGTACAAATCATTGCAAAAGCTATAAATAGGTCTGTTTATGGCTTACACAGTAATTCACCAGACATTTCGGCCTACTTTTTGGCCTTTTTAATTTTGCAAAACAGTGTAAAAATGTCTTGAGGCTTGGCAATAGCTTTGTAAAGGTGTAAATAATTAAAACAAAGCAAAATATTGTAATATATGAATCTTTTCATTTTTTGTTGGACTTAAAGATTTGTCAATGATACTTATTGTTTGTGAAAATGAGGAACGTCAATATTAAAGTAAGATATAAATGCACTTACGTTTCGTGTCTAGGTAGTAATGTCGTGTTGCGGGTGCCATTTTGCTGTGAACAAGTACCTATATGCGATTGTATTAAATATATATTAACCGTCAATATAATGTAATCTTATCAAAAATATTTCATAATGCACATACGGTTTACAAGTTGTTCATAGATTGTATATTCATTTATAATATTTAAACTTAACTTGTTCTAATATTAAATAAGGATAGTGAACAGTGTGAATTACTATATTAATAGCTATCAAATATCACATACATTGTTAGACATGTTTCGATTTTCATAGTACATCTATTTAGTTATGATGAAATGGTGATTATGTTACGCAATAATACTTGTTTATTCTATAGAACAGTACAACCAACGAAATCCTGTCGTTCTGAATTGCTTATGAATGATGCAGTGCGCAAGTTCAGCACACCCCGGCCCTTCCTTCTTCTTCTCCGCATTTCCATTTTATGCCATTGCGATGCTTTCATGACTAACTTCACAGCGGCAGATTTTCATGCGTTATACTGTTCTTTTCTCTACAATTACGGTACTAAAGTCTATTTACTAACCTAAAGTATTATACTGGCTATACAGTGGATTTTACTTGTTCTAAAATGTCTACTCACGTTAAGAGAGTGTACAAATGTTGACAGTAAATATATCATTTTATTATTTATGTACCTACATATTGCACTTGATATGATTTGAGTCTTATTTTATTAGAGATTCTATCTAACCTGCTATGCTAATAATCGTAATTGTACAAGGGATTTAACACGTGTTGAATGTTTATTAATATTACTTATTGTAGAAAAGACTCATGTGTCCGGGGTGTCGTGACGTACCACATATTATCTACCTGGCTCAATACATTTTATATGGAATTTTAGATTAACACTCACTTTGTGTTATATGCGAGCACATTATTGTAATGTGTAAATTCTTTACTGTCTGTATGTATAATCCGATCTTTTGAAAAAATATATGGAATGCTATCGTTCAAAATACCTGTCAACACCTCCAATACCTTGAGAAACACTTTTCTTTATTTACCGTTTTTTTTCATAAAAATCTACATTTTCTTGTCTTCATTTGTATTATTTGGTTTAAAACTTTCACTATTAAAAGTTTAAAACCATATTTTTATGGTTGCATATGAAATGAAAAAAAAATTTTTCTGAACTTGAAAATTGAAGAATCTAAAATTTATTACTGGTGTGTTAAAGCTTTAATATATTAAACCTTAAAATTTGGATATACATGTATAAACATATGAATGTATTATATTTATTAAAAAATATGTAGAGTATTAAATTTGTATTATGATTGTAGTATTTATAATGCTATAAAAACGGTCCAACAAATGTATTAATTACTAATCAACTAAATAATTAAAATAAATCAGTTCAAACCAGAACTATGAAATATTCACAAAAATGTTATTTTTTTAATACATGAACCGGTTTGTTTCTAATTCATTAGATAATTTAATTTGTTTTTTTATTAGATATGTCCAATATTTAATTATCATAATCTTAAAGATTATATCTTTGGTACAGTTAAGAACAATATGGAAGTACCTAAGTACGTCTTAAATACATTTTTTTTGCTAAAGTTACACATAGCAACTGGCAATAATTTCTGTAGCTAGTTGCGGTGTGCGCGGCGCCGGTAATTCAGCAAGCCGAGCGCGCGCCGGGCGGCCGGCCGAGTGAACTTCCCCCGATCGAGATACAGCGTTTTCGAGAGCCCATTATTCTAACGGTGCCTTTCACCGCTATCTGCAGCTGACCATCAGACGGACTGCCTTAATAAAAAGCCCGCTACAAACTTCTACATGATTTTAATGTGCAGCGTAGATTTTGTTAGCGAGATAATGCGCCGTGACCGCGGCCCGCACGACTTTCTAGGAGCCGAGGAGAGGTCGGGCGGTGAAATCTCGGGCATGTAATGAGCCCCCATTTTATTTTTTCTCAAAAATGTAGCATCGGCTTCCCAAGAAATCTCTAACGAATAATCGAACTCAACGAATCGAAAGCTGTATAGTCACCCTCGTGAGCGTCTCAAGTTCAGTTTCCAGTTGCAAAAATGCAAGAAATATGTGCCCTTAAAACTGCACATCACTTGTATTGCAATCGTGATTATTTTAGTTCAGTATTTTCTAAACATATCTTCGCTACAGCCATTTTAAATTTTTATTTTTTGTAGATACGATTACGCTTTGGGATCTTTGACTTATTTTTGATATGTCAAGGATATACAAACATTATATTAGCTTTTAGCGCTGATGTATAGACCACAATTTATGCACCAATGTGACGCACCAAACCTTACATTTAATGTATTTGATAATAAAAATATTTTTATTGTTGTGAGACTTTCGAGAAAATTTTGTTATTGTGGTCTTATATATTACGTTACAATATTCCATATTTTTAAGTTTACATTTGATTAAATGCAACTGTTTTGATTAATATTCGATTTAACATAGTATTTTGTTTCCCAATTAAGTCTTAGAATTGACTGACATTCCTTTTGAAATGTTGAACAAATTAATAATAAGTGTATCAAATACTCGCTTACCTGTATCGATGAGAGGAATATGTAAAATATTTAGATTAGTTTCCAATCATTGTTTTTTTACGGATCCCTAAAAAAACTCGTTTTGACTTGTTCTATTTCTCAAAAATGTGCATTGTAATCGTCGCTGTGCAGTTACATCGTAATTTATCGTCATCATTTCTGTGTCGTCTGTCGCGCGCCTAAAACTGGTCGCTCATTAAATATTTTAATTAACTTTCCACGGCCGTGTCTCTGTCAGAAGCGAAAATATTTACATTTAAATAGGGAAATGTATCTCACGCTGTGACGTTTTTGACGTGGCTTTAATAAAATTTTACCGGCACTCCGTTTTACTTTGTTACGAAAAGCGATAATAATTTCAAAGGTGAATTTATTACCTTTATAGAAATCATTCTCGTGTGTCGCAAATGTGATATCAAATAAAGTATTTCGGAAGTATTAGGTTACTGTATTAATAGTTTTATCGTTAATTAACACTCTTATGTTCTTTACTTGTTTCTGAAGCTGAAAACGAAATCTAACGAAACTGAATACATCCATTCCATGTAAAAAAAATATTGAACACACGAATAGATAGGCAAATATAAATACATGAAAACCTTTCAAAATTTAAGTCATTATAATATGTATTTTTTAAATTATAAACCAATATAATTAGTTGGTTATAGATTAATTTTATCAGGTAATTGGGAAATTTCACTTCACTATTAAAAGAATGTCAAAGTGAAATAAGCTAAAGGAATTAAGAAACTGAAAAGAAACATTCGTTCATATATTACTACTTAATCACAGAAGAACCGATAAAGATTTGCGTGCTACATGGGTTACAAGGCGCTATCTCAACAAAGCTCGGTTCTATTCATATTTAGGATTCCGTATATGCAGTGAATAGACGGAACCTATACATTATCACTCGTGTGTATGTGCATATGTCACAACCTTTATATCCGAGTTTATTGGACGAATATTGTAAATAAAAATTAATTAAAAAATATGGATTATAGGGCGTCACAAACAAAATAGTAAGTCTTTAGTTTGCTACGAAAAAACACAAAATAGTCCTGGAGAGAAAATGTTTATAAAAAATGTTATTTCATTTCACTGAGGACTATTGTAAAAATTGATAATACAGAATCCTTGTCACGTGCGTTGGATTCGAACTTGACTAGTTTTTATATTTGCCACAAACGAATTTGTATTAAATTTTAAGTATTTCTTTAAATGTTAAATAGTATGTAACGCGATGATATACTGCGGAACCCTCTGCACGCGACTTCAACTTGCGCTTGTTCAGTTTTGTATATTTAATATGACATAAGCTTGTACAAAACCTACGTGGGTCAGTATGAATAACAATAATGAACAAGTTTTAAGCAGGTAAGACTTTCTCACTTATCTTATTCTGCTATAAGTACCGTTTAAGTGAGAATATATTACACTATATTCTAATTATAACCCTCCACTTGTATTAATGTCATAACATTTTACCCTTTTTCTATAAGAATGTATGGTTTTGTGTAGTAATTGATACTTCTCTCCCAAGGTGGACATCAAATTATGTATAATTACTGAAGTAAAAGGATTTCATCTGTTCATTGCTAATTTATATGTTTTTTTACATAGTATTTTCTTAAAATATTATTTTTTTGAGAATATATAACTATTTTATCAATGATCATTATCAGTCTAAAATTAAGTCATGATATAGAACGTTGTCATAGAGAGAAATTAAGGGGGAGCGGTATGACAACCACGCTGGGCGTGCACAGTATTTGCGTAATACATTTCTTTTAGTTTCTAAAACGGAAAATAAATCATAAAATTTAATATCAGACATAAGCTACAGCACACAAAAATTTCATTTGAAGTAAAGTCTTAAATTTGTCGCAAAAGAGGTCACCTTTCGGCTTTTGAATACATATACTACATTAAGTGTCCTGATTTTCCTTAGTCTGTCTCATCTTCCGCGAGTGTCACACTAACCCATTTTAATTGTTTAAATATGTTCGGTTTAGAATCCAAGCAAATATTCACATTTATTTATCACTAGCTGACCCGCCCGCTTCGCTGGGTAATTTTTATTATAAATAAAATGGCGAAGGATTTACGGAATTCGAAAAATGAGTAGCCTAGAACCATCTACAAATCATTCCGCATCGAATGGTCCCAGTCCCATGTCTATACGTTTAGTAGTTTTTACGTGATTGGCGAACAAAGACAACCTATTTTCATTATATATGTATAGACTAGCATCCCGCTTGCGTGGACACGGAATCCGTTCCTTCATCTTTCACATTGAACGATTCTGTTTTCAATCTCAATCTCGTTCTCGCTTTCGATTCCGGTTCGATACTGTTGCTATTTCGATACCGGTCACGCTTTGATTCCAACTCCCACCTTACATTCTATTTCGCCCACGGTCTCCTTCTCAATTTCTTCACGTTTTTTAATAAGTCCAAGCGCTTCGAGATCAAAAAGGTTGAGTCTAGATTTTTTGTGGACATTGTTGTTCTTTCGTATAATAACGTTCGTAAATCTATGCTATTAATTCTTATTTGCCTTGTAATTTCTCAGACTATATCTTTCAAAGAAGATAATGTTTTGATTTTAATGAAATAAAAACTATTTTCTGGCATAAGGCAAGCTCTATGTATCAATGAAATCTGCATTAAAATCCGTTGCTTTCTCTTACATTGTCTTTCTCTTATCTTATATTCTCCATTTTCCATACATAGTTTGAATTTATAGACACATCGGGTTCTATATTGTTTTTATTACATAATATATATCGATTGTAACGCACCGCTATGGGCGTTACTCCCACCACTGCAGACCTAGTGGGTAGTTATTGAGCTACATATTATAAAAGAAACGCCCGTCTAGAGAACAAATTTAATGAATACATTATCAAAGAAATTGATATCTTTTTTATTGAAACATTGAAGGGGTATTTGAAACTTGGGCCAAAAAAAAACCTAGATATTAAATTCTGAAGTTATGCAATGTTCCGTTAGCTTTTATGAGCTTCTTCAAGCAATTGTAATATGATAAATAAATATCCACGAAAACAAAGAAGAAAAATATCACAATTAAAAAATGGTAATTAGGTTGTTTTGTTAAATTAATTTTATAATGTACGTAATTAGTATTCAATTACTATCATTGTCAGCATAGGATAATATTAAAATATTAAATATATCATTGATTACTATTATAATTACTATAGTTTTAATGTGCCAAAAAAATATCAAATTTTGGTAGTATTACGTTTATTTTTATAGTTAAAAACATAAGCTTTATTCTTACAGTTAAATTTATAACAGATTTAAATACCTTCTAACTAGCGAAATAAATTTCCATTTATGTTCTTATTAGTGTATGTATAATTTGAAGATGGGACGTTTTATTCATGATTTTTGTCTTGTATGTCTAAATCGTTATACCATCATACTCAATTTCTTTTGCAGTAAGGTATAATGAATGCATAAATGAAACAGGATGCCAGTATTGTCGGCGGTACGACACACTTTTTATAAATGAAGATAATCACAAGACAATTGGCGGTTTGACATGCGGATCCGGACAAATTAATGTGTATTATAGGCTCCATAACACGCAAATAACGGGTCGCTGGTAAAGATCAAAAAAATTACCGCCGGCGGATCGGAATATTAATGAGCCT
Organism: Eumeta japonica; assembly: GCA_005406025.1. Taxonomy (NCBI): domain Eukaryota; kingdom Metazoa; phylum Arthropoda; class Insecta; order Lepidoptera; family Psychidae; genus Eumeta; species Eumeta japonica. Next base: position 45,564 of record BGZK01001681.1, on the reverse strand, counting down.
GCGACGCGATATTGTAAGATTTGGATGTAATCGCGTGTGTGTTTTGTTTGTTCGTTGTTAATAATTTATTGAAAAATGGTTACAATTGTTTTTAATTTTTCGGCAAGCATTACAGTGATGACATATATATTAAATTGGTATCGTTTGGTGATACGAAACGTGGTGATGTTTTTATCAATCATCTTTAACGGGAATATAAATATTTGTCAATGTGCAACTTCTATAAAAAACACCTATTCATCGAAAGCTTCTTCTATAACTCGCGAGTCATTTTTTTAATGTGATAATTACATTTGATTATGCAAATCCGAACGACCGTTTTGTTTTACATGACCCAGAAAGATTTTTTTTTTATCTGATTCACCCGCGAGATATCTCTTCGTAGGTATTATATTATGTATGTAATTAAAAAAACGTACATAGCGCATGTCCGCGGCGCGGACCGCCGGCAACGCCGCGCCGTAGGTGCGTTATCTCTCGTCTATAATTTCGGTCTTGTCGTTTTTTCATCGGCCACACCCACTAAATATTGTTTTTATTGGCCCAACGCGTGGAGAACAAGTCGAAACATTCCGGGCATAATTTCTATGATATATTTTTATATTGGTCGGATTTTGTAAATCGGTACATCTGGTTAATATACCATTTTGAACTGTTTCTAATGACTATATATTTAGATGTTTATTACATTTGATGGTGAATTTTTAGTTAAGTTATTCCAAATACACGAGATAATAATACCAACAATATGAGATAGATAAAATACATATTTATTTATAGATACAAATGAAATAGCAGAAAGACTGCTTGTGTTATTTTAGGATTGTTAGCTTTCAATTACTCTTTTTATTACCGTATTAAATAAAAAAAAAATATGGAGAGATTCAATTTGAAAACTATTTAAGTTATTAACTTACCAACTACTACTATATATACTTTACAATAATTTAGTAATTTACTTGGGTAAATATTGAATTTGTGGTAAAAGGCTGTGGACAGTGACACTGAGTCTAAATGAGTCCAAAACCGTTATCGGGACCAAGATTGAAAAAGTTAATGTGATCGAGATCGAAACGGGTAGTGTGATTTAAATCGGGATCTATATCGAGACCATGGACGCAACTGAACCAAGGTTGTTATCAGAATAGACAGTTACGCTGGACACAGGACCGGTTGTTAGATGTAAATAAGAATCGACATTGGTTAAATGGAAATAAAATGACAGCAGAATCAAGATCTAGTGAAATTGCGACAAAACTGCGACAGAAATCAGATTTTAATAGTTAAATCAGAAGTAGGGAAGAACTGAATTCTGATTGAGAATTAAACATCAATACATAAGATGTAGAAATTAGGACAACGTCGATATATAATAGTATCTAAAAGTTTTTTAAAATTTATTTACTGTATATGTTCCTTTGCGATATATATAATAAATTTTATATATTATTTTCTATGTAATGTTGTATAACTTAATGGACCTACTACCCTTATTATTCTTGTTTTTTCTTTATAATCCTAGATTTTTGCAAAGGACAAACCGAGCTTCCTAACTAAGGGTTTAATTGAAAACTGATTTTATATTTATATCTTTTGTGCATTACCTCTCAGCATGAAACAATATAGGATATTTTTTTAAGAGACTAAACTTCAAAAGATAGATTTAATAATTATACTGAATAATTCTTTCGAAATTAATCATATTTTTCATAGCACCAAATCTATGAAATAAATGCGAAATAAATAAATTATGGGCGTACCCAGCTTCTGTCCTAGGGTCAAGTCAGATTTTTTTTAAGTCAGATCGTGTTAACGGGACGTAATATATTGTATAATATAATACAATGTCCAGGGGGCGGGGGCAGCTGCCCTCCCCTGCCCCCCATGGGTACGACCGTGTAAATGAAGGTAATATAAATCCATCGATTCATCACACGAATTATTTCTCCTTAATCAAAATTTATTGGTATTCTAAAGAAAATACTTAAATTTTTAATATAACTATTAGGAAAAGCACAACACTTCTTAAATATAATTACAATCAACACATAAAACAATACCGTGAAAATCGATTTTTTTTTTACTAACCTAAAAGATTGGAGTGTAACATTTGAGTAAACAGTTGTAATGTGGACTAAGCTAATATTATCAGGAATTAACTTTGCGTCGTTAGGCACCTGTGCCGCTAACGCTGAATAGAAACGGAAAATCGATTTTCAATAAGAATCGGTATTGTTTTGTTTGTCTGTGTCTTTCTTTATCGTTCTGGAACGGCAGCGTTTCATCGAAATCGTATCAGGCAAATGTTTACGAAACCGTTCAACAATTGATTATTCGTATTCTCGTTTATAAATAAATTCAACTGAATACGTACATTTTTTTAAAATCTCTTACGGTCAACGTGAATATTTATTCAAGTTATGTTCTATTGTACTTTCGAAAATACAAATTTATCTACTCGTTTCATACAAAATGTACAAGCTCAAGCATAATCATAATATGTCCTTTGATGTAAATGAAATCTGAAAAACGATTGACTCTGAAGGCCATCCCCAAAACTTCCCGCTATGATATTTATTGATGTGTATTTGAGGATCTTGAGTTTCAAAACATTGTTTCCCGACAAGTTTTTGAGTTTTTTGATCTTATAAATTCGAAAGACAGTAGACCCTGCAGATCATCTCTGAAACCTCTCCCTACTTTCGAGCTCAAAGCGTTCAAAAATACGTGTTAAAGTTTACAAGTTCAAAACTCTAAATTTATTTAAAAACACAAACACTCTTTTTTAATTTTTCAATCGCATTATATTTGGAACCGATTGTTCGATTTTGATCTCCTTTACAGCATTCGATGCAGTTTTTGAAGCAAAAATAGACGAACAAGTTGCCCAGCATCAATCCGTCAAATTATTTTGAAAAAAAAAAATTTTTTTAATTCTGCGTTAATTTTATCTCTCGAACGAACCGACCCATTTTGATACATTTTGTTTTTAAGAGAAAGATGTTGTTTTTAAAAGAACAATTGGTTAGGTTTTGAAATTTATCGGTAGAGTATAGTTTAAAACAATTGAAAAAAATTTGATAAATTTTCCCTAACGATAACTCTTGCACAGATTTACTGATTTTAATGCATACTTGCAGCAATATATGCAACTTTTGGGGAAAATGAAGAAGATTTTGTGTATATTAAAGTAGGTAAATTTCATTTTCGAGATTTTTCAAAATGTACCTGGTGGAATTGACACACATATTAATGTAATATATAATTAATGCGCACACACACACACATACACACACAGAGAGAGAGAGAGAGAGAGAGAGAGAGACACACACACGCACACATACATCCACGCACTCACGAACACACATACATTACTCGGAAGATGTTCAAAATAGATTCTTAGGATTCTAAAATGTAAGAATCTGATGAAACTCGATTTTAAAATCGTATTAAGAACCGTATGTTCCAAATTATGAAAATCTTTCAATTTTCATGGCAAGTTAAGATAGGTCAGTTAAGTTGAAATGTAGAGTATAAATAACAATCTGGGAGTACTGTCAGCGGAATGGGGTTACTCGTAATTAAAGGATACCACTGATCAATATTTACTGTGTCTCCTAAAACGGAGATGCTGTCTCAATTGTATTGCATTTTTTACTGTTCTTCCGTTATAAGTAGATGTCATGAAAGAAAAAACGTTTTTTTGTAAATTACATTTTTGAGGTTTATCAAAATCCACCAGGTCGAATCAAATTTTCAGGAAATCTAAGTTGAGTGGATTTCTTTCGAATATCGCAAATCAATTCGATCGATCGATCCATTTAAAAGTTATGACACACACTCATATTCAGACACCACTCGCAAAATGATGTAAATAGACACCTAGGACTCTAAAATGTTGAGATATGATAAAAACAAGATCGGACTGTAAACAGTAACTTTTGAAATTGTTTCAAAAATAACCCAATTTTTTAAATAATTTCAATATTCATAGCGGGAAGTCAAAAATACTCAAAGCGACGCAATATCGTCTTGATGTAATGTATTAAAAACTTTGGTTTTCGATAATCACAGTCTCAAATTTATACTACATCCGATAGGTGTAGGTATAAGCCTTTGTCTAAACAGTTTCAAATAGTGTCTACGTAACGCCAGAACCAAGTGTTTGGCACGAATAGAACGACTTAAGTTTATTAAGAGCTCTCTGTTTTCAGTAGGTCAATGGAGACGCTGTGCGTTCGCAAGTTCTTTTTTCAAGAAAACTTAATGCAAATATCTGTGTTTTCGGTAGAACAAAAATTTAAATTCTTATCGTTGCAAGTGACATTTTGCACCGCAATGAAAACCATCGTGTTGGTTTTTAATTTTAGGATCTTCAATCCGTATAAACATGAGAACAGTAGCCCTGGATTTCAACCGATATCATATTTAGAAACTCTGATTTTGGGCTTAAAAGTTTAATTTTATTATTTTCTTACTGGCAGTAATGTGACATGACAATTATAGTAACAATTTTATAAACCTTCGATTTAAAGAAATTTTCTTCTCAAAGGATATTTACACAACTAATTTACGATATTAAAGTAGATAGATATTACAGCAAAAATTTCAAGGTTGAATTCTAAAAAATAAGAAAGCAAACCATTTGTAACAAGGGACCCTAGGCTATAAATACGCTGAGTAATAAAGGAGAAAATTGTTGACCATTGATCGGTGACCGTAATTTAGACCAGAGAGTGTACCAATAAACGAATTCTTCCAATATGGATAAAAAAAAAACGGCAAAGTGCGTGTCGGGCCACGCGCTGTGTAGGGTTTCGTAGTTGCTATCACAATATATGGACTTAATAGTGGGCTTTTTGTTTGATTCTATGAACATATAATTGGGTTCATAGTTTGACGGTTAATAATGACTAAAAATGGATTCACGTAGGAAGGGTGTTAATAAAGTTATTATTTTATTTTTCCTTAATTTTACGTGATTCACAAACTTACAGTTTTTCATCTGTTCTGTACAACTATAACTTCATCTAAGTCATCTTTAATAAAGTTTGTACGAAATTTTGTTTTTAACGTCGCAAAGTACATTATACAAGTTGGCCAATTATTGCTAATTAACTTATAAAGTCTACTTAATTGTGATTGTTTTCTTTTTAATTTCGTTATATGTATACTACTGTCGTGATTTTTTTCACATATCCGAAAACAACCACTTAAGTGGCAGGAACGATATTCGACTCTAACGTTTAATATTTTGTAAGAGGATCTTTGATTCGAAAAGTAACTTTCATACACCCACAATATTTTTCCGAGCTGTCCAAAGATGTTCCACGACATGAAATAGATGAGAAAGAAAATTACCTCACTTTATGGTATGTAAAAAAAACATTTTTTTAAGATGTTCTTTTACTACCTTGTTCGGCGTGTTTAATATGTATACCCATACCAAATTACAGCTTACTGGCATTAAAAGTCTCTGAGCTGAGCGACGGGTAGACGGACGGACGGACGACAGACGTAGCCAAACTATAATGGTTCATTATTGATTACGAAACCCTAATAAGGACAGGTTGAGTGTTAATTCGATTTACATTTTTAAAATTTCACCATAGTCTTAAATTTTAGCTATGTAGGTAGGACCAAGTTGGTAAACTTTTTTAGTTTTCGCAAAACTTGCTAGACCTCGACTCTCTAAATTAAAACAAGGTACAACTTTATGAGCATCATGTCGACATACATATGATTTTCACATCGGATCGTCAGTACATATGGGTATAAACCCATATGTTTGTGACGATCAAACATAGGTACAAACCCAGCAAAATATAAATTTTGCTGTACCACCTTCACGCCACTACTGAGACATAATCTCCCACAACCTTTGTCTTTCAGGAGGAGAGGTATGGAGTATAAATAACCTACGCTGGCTCAATGTGGGTTGGGGGTTGTTAACTAGCGTTGTTACCAATGCGGTGACGTCAGCTTAATCTCTTCGAGGCGCGTAATTGATCGATTCGCCCTTAAACACGGTTTAAATATGATGCCTTCAGATTCAACACTTTCTATTTACACCACAATAACGGTATTGAAGATTTATTCTATATGTTCAACAGCCTTATGGACTATATACCTACCAGTACGGCTGCCGAAATTTGCTTCTTTTTAATGTCTGATTCGCAAAATTTTATTTTAGATAAAACAAAACTATGATAGGTGATAGGTATATAATATGGTAAATCACTACTCGTCTTATGTATGATCATTTTTATTCGCGTATATTGCTTGATCGATACCACGAAAAGCTAAAATATAGATTGTACCTAATATTCTATTTACAATAACATTTTATGTCAGTTTCCACACCATTTATGTTAGTCTAAATAATATGTTATATACATGCATTTTTAACTTAAATAGTAGTTGGGACTGATATCGATATCAAAATTCCACACTCTCTTGAAAAACTGGGTAATTTATTTTTTGGAAACATTTAGTTACATATATGTTTTTTAGGACGAAAGCCAGCTTCTATATACTTGTGTAATCATTACCATCGTAAGCTCAACCATTACCCAGAAAGATAATTAAGAACCCACTAATCACGTGTCGTATCTCTATATAATAAATGCCGTAAAATACCATGTGAAAAAATTGGAAATTGATTTACAAATAACTTAATTCTTGGTATACTTTGATGAAAATTTTAATACGTACTTTACACATCAAAATTTTGATCATTATGGTATACGTATCTAAACTTTGCCTTTACTGAATAGTTGTTAAAAAGGACTTATTATTTCAATGTTATTTCATGAGGGTGTTGTGTTCATAATTAAAATCTTAGAATTCTTGCCTTCTTCGAGGAAATACATTGTAAAGAATCTTGCGATATATGAAATAAATGAAACACTTAAGGAAAATTCTTCAAGTCAAAATAAACATCCAGTGTCGACAAGTGGAACGATGTAATGAATTGCTGTATATTTTGAAATCTTAAATAAAAATACAATTTTTGCATCCTTAGTAAGTACAAAAACGGCATAGACAACTATAAACCGTCGGTTGTGGGCGTTTAGCCGCCCGAGCCGCGTCTGGGCGGCGGTCGCGGCGCGAGGTGCGCCCGCGCTAACTGCCGGCGCTCACGCGACGCGCTCCGCCCAGCCGCGGTTATGCTGTGGCTCGCGTCTCATTTACGGCGCTTCTATATCATTACACGTATATTAGATAATCATTAGCCGTAAGTGGCTCTTGAGGATACAAATACAGTTTGGAACTCATAATATGATAAATGTGTGTCATGAAAATTTACTAATTAATTAATTCCGCTCCTTGAATAAAACCAATAAATATCCACTAAATCAGTTTTATATTAGTTTAGTAAAATGTTTTCGTTGAATGAAAACACTCTTTATCGTACTCGTCGTGGTCTTAATTCAGAATATGTGGTATATTCATAATTTTTGTACAAAAATATTAATCGAAATAGCACAATACAAATTATGTAATAAAATTAAAAAGAATTATGTAACAAAAACATCTAAACACAATGCGGCGCCACGCGCTAAACCATTTTGAAACACTGTTGTAATTACACTAATCTATGGCTTAGTATTTACTTATCGTAAAATTTTGTAATTGTCAATATTATCAATAAAATGTACTAATTTATAACTTATCTATGTATCGAATAATTCTAAGATTGTAAATATTCTCAACAAAATACTTTTATCAGGCTTTCATGGCGTCAAAAATGAGCTTGTCTTAAATCCATATGAATACATTACAGCTGTGGTAATTAAATAAAAGAATAGTTTCGAGGGATAGAGGGATAGCATAAATCAGTATAGAAGAAATCAATCAATGTTGATGTAAAATAAAAATTAATTCAGTCAAAACCAGCTCTAAATAGATGTCTTGCTATCAGGAAAGTTGTCGAAAAATAGCATCTGTGACATTAAAAGAGCATTTTAGATTTTGGCTACAGCTCTTAATATATGACAGTATGAATTTAAAACTTGCAACATTTATGAGCATTATAACCATTATGAGCATAATGATTAATATATAAGTAGCCAATTAGTGAAACAGTATAGAATTTCAATAATTGCCTATTGAAGAATATAAAAATTGCATTCGTAATTATATCCATATAATATGCAAGATATCAATGAATCTTCTAAAATCATTGTATGCCTCAAACGAAATGGGGAATGCAGATTCGCGCCCATTGTGATAAACGGCGGCCATCACTGCATGGGCTATTATGAGAGCGTGACGTCACCGCCCCTCGCGACTCCACCTCCCGCTTCAATCAAACGGATAGGACCCCTCGGCGGTGGGGTGCCCTTCCCGCGCGCCGTCCGCCCCCCGCAACCCCCGCGATCCGCTCTACTGACTTAGCATTTTTTCTCATAATAATATCGGCGAAAAAAATCGGCACAAAAAATCTCGACAGACGGTCGCGCCGCTCATCCCTACTCGAGGCGACGAGGCATTCGTGCGCGTTCCATTTCTCCATTCGACGCGACGCGTTGGCCTAAAATTTAAATTGAATAATAAATAATTACCATTAATCGTTACAAAAATCATTAGGCGTGTCACTGAAAACGAACAGTTTATTGAAATAGAATACTTTTATGAATGATTTCCATCTTTAATAAATTAGATAAAATAAAAACGGCCAAGCGTATGTCGGGCCACGCGTGGTGTAGGGTTCCATATAGTTGCTCTTAGCAATATGCGGACTTCGAAGGGGCCTTTTTGTTTGATAGTATGAACCTATTAATTGAGTTGACGGTTTAACGGCTAATGACGTCAAAAAACGGGCCCACACAGGACGGATGTTAATGATTGATTTTTTGACGTGACAACGTCTTAAATTAGGTTGCGGCTGGGAGTCACTTATGAAAAATGTAACGCTCGGTAACGTAACGATGAGTCACCGAACGAGAGAGAGGCCCGCCGAATGCCTTGCGTCTCTCTCCCACTCAACTATGATCGGTCTGCCGCGCGCAGCACTAGAGAATTAGTGCATAGCTTGCAAATGTATTGCAAGTTATTGTATGTATATTTGTATATAAATACGTATGTATGTGTAAAGGTAAAATAAAATTTTGTTAATATGAAATTCAGTGCGAGATTCTTTGTATAAATTAATGTTTTAAATATAATTCTTTGTATAAATAAATGTTTTAAATTGTTACTATTATTTCATCCTTCTTCCTACTATACGAATGAATATTCACATTAAAATGATTTTACCATTCAAAGTCGTTGTCACGTAAAACTTTCGCCCGTATACCGACTTTACAGGCAACCAAATTTTTTTTGATAAAACGCTTGCATTATTTTAATGAAAATGGTTGATAAAGTTACTTAGCTAAAGTTTTATTTTTTTTTTGCAGACAAACACTTTTATGAATCAAATTTAAATATCTTGTATTTAATTAATTTTCAATGAATAATCTGACCTAAATAATGATTAATGTGACTGATGACGTCATCGTATAGATAAGAAATAATATTATTGTTTCTTAGTTAAAAAAAGAGAAACTGTCATCCACAAAAAAATATAGGCCCGTTGACATTAGGTTGAATTCTCATCTCACTGTTTTTTTGTTTGCTTTTTTCGTTACGTATTTTTTTAAATTGTGCACAATTTCATAATTTCCAGTTCTAGCCATTGAACAAAAGTAACAACTTTACCAAAGTTGAATCTCGCCGCTTGTCCAAAATTTGAAGTTTATTTATCAGTTTGACAGCTGCTGCCTGTCATATGTAACAAAACCATATTTCTTGCATTACCTGTGGAGATCAAGCAAAAATAATTGTGTATCTGATCGAAGACTAAATAATTATACCTAACTATTTAAAAATACTCATAAAATAGAATTATATATTTTACAGGACAAAATTGATTACAAATAAAGTCGATTTAGTTCACGAAAATATTTAAAACGTAGCAGTTTAATGATATGGGAAATAATTATGTTTCTTGAAGAAATACATTATTAACTGGTCATTGCAGTAAAAAGTGCAATCAATATTAAAATATCATCAGTAACAAAGAAATTGTAAGCCGAAAAAATTTCTTTGTTATTTCAAAATGTTGAAAACAAAGTTTTACATGTCTTTTAAACTATACTATGAGTTTTGTCATTTGCAGCTCGACAGCGTGTGGACTTTTTAAAATTAGCAGTTAATAACGTCCACGTCGTGATGATTTTTACTGGTATTAAAAAAAAATTCAGTACATATTCTCTCTAGAGTAAACAAAAGCTTATGTGTGTCATATATTTACACTTTTTCTATTCTAATAAACTTTATCATTCATTTGTTGTTATTTATAAAGAGCATTAGGTGATAAAAAATTATACAAAATACGATTTTCAGGGTAGTTTTTTCTAGAAAATCCAACATGCATGTCCAACTGGTAGAATGAAAGTGCATATATATACACCTCTATTATATAATCTAGATTAAATTTGTAATTGAAATCGGTTTTAATATCTAATACTAGACAATATTATCAGAATTTTGACGATACGTAAGGCGTGATAGCTATTCAAGAGTCAATCGAGACACGAATATTGGCATTCTATTCGTGTGATTGTCGTGCGTTAATCGTAAACCAACACAAACATTCCAACAATGGACAAGGTCAGGAGGCAAACACAGGTGCGCTGTTAATTTTGACATTATGTTAGCCATCCGTTAATGCTATACTGATTCCGTACCTATCTATAAATATTTTTATGTAATACCTACACGTATCCTGTATAATGCGTTGTTAAATTTAATGCTGTTTTTGTGAATTACCCGTTTTTGTTATATTTTCAGGATAATTGTTTTATTCAATGCACGGCGTCAATATTTATTTCGTAGTCAAGTTTTTTTCGTTTTTTGCATATACACATTGACATAACATAATAAATGAGAATCTATTGTAAAAAATTAATGTTAACATCATCTTGTTCTATAGAATCGAGTAATAATTTACAGTATGCCGACTGCATAATTTTATTTAATAAGTTATTTTTAGAAATATTAAGTAACTGTAAAAGTTTTTTTAAAAAGATATTACCATCCAGCATAGAATTTTCATCCTCCTCATCGCGTTGCGTTTGAACCACAAAGTATATCGAATTCAAGCATGATAACAGGCAAATCAAGGTTTTTCATTTACTTTTTAATGTTCAATCAAATTAAATCACTTGCTACGTATACGGGATTTACACTTGTGACCGCATTGGTAACAAGGATAGTTATTATAGTAAACCTCAACAAACACTGGGCCAAAGTGGACGTCCAAGTCTTTCGATTTTAAATAAAAAATGACGATAGGACGTGCCGCGGCAGTGGGATGATTAAAAACACGACACAAGAACGAAGGTAACCTTTATCTATTAGCTGACCTCAACGTCTATAATGACAATTTTCAGTAAGTTCCTTATTTTTGAAAATAGTTTTATTTGGGAAAAATTTATTTTAAAATAGTACTAAAAATTTTGAACGCTTACATCCATGATGATTAGTACCAGGTATATTTTAAGTCGAAACAGTTGAACAACTGCAATTGAAACTTACCTACTGTTTTTCTTTCCAATTGTAAATACAGTTTTCTAAAAGTCACTTTATAAGTAATTATAATATAATAATAAATTTTATTTATAAAGACTTAAGGGTAAAATATTCATTCCATTGATTATGTTCATTTTTTTTATAAAAGTGTCTGAAATATAATATTAACTAATTGACACCGTTCATATCCATTGAAGTTAATAAAAGATTAATTCCTCAGTTGATTAAATTTTATATACAATAAAAAAAAATTATAAGCATACAAAGTACAAAAACTAAAGTCCGTTCAAAAAATTTAAATTCTCATTCTTCAAACGGCAAAACTGATCAATAAAAATCGAAAGGAGTTTTATGGACAAATAAATAATTTTCCTTAGAAATTGTTGTTCATATATTATTATAAATCAGACGATATTACTTCATAGAATCCATAATTTGGAAGTGTTATTTCCTTTAATTTATTTTTGAAAGCTTTAATTGACAATAAAAATAAATAAAATTCCAACTATTCATATTATTATGTGCTTAAATAAAGAAATTTATAAAAGTTTTCCGGTAATATCCCTATATATAAATAAAAAAAATTACATGAGCATGGCATGTATTAATTCCTTATTCATAATTTATTGTGGATACATATATTATGTACATATATCCATGGATATATACATATAAGCATATATATATAGTGCTAAATCAATATTTTCAGTGTTACATATATTATTAAAATTATCTGTTAAAATTTTGTTTATAAAGTTTATTCTTAAAAGAATCAAAACATAGTGATAGACACTAGATGCGGGTAAATTAATGAATCATATGAATAATTCATGATTACTATTAGATCTAGGTGGTCTAAGTGCTAGAATGAGGACAAATTTAAATTTAATTTTTTGCATACACGTTTTAATAACACGCTCTACTGTTGGAAAGGACCCACAACAGAAATAAAAAGAAATTAAAGTAATGCCAGTACAAAATATAGATGTAACCACAATCATAACTATAATAACTGAGAAACAGTCAGTGGTCAACATATTGCATTTATCACCCTCTATTAGTTCATAATTTTTTAAATGTGTTAAATTTTTAATTTTTAAGACGTTTTTCATTGCAAATTGTGACTTAGGTAAACTACAGAAAGATTGTTTTTATATCGGTATATATTTTTAATTATTATTATTGGTGGAAGAATGTATGTTATATTTATAATAAATAAAACTAGAGCTTATTAGTCTAAAAATAAAAGCATTGCCATTTCATTTCTAAATTTGTAAAATTTATTAAAGTAGATTACTTGTGCCATCTATCATCTAAATACTTTAAGCCATCGAGCTGTCTGTTAAAAGTTCAGCTACTCGTCAATAGATGCCACTGTTTACGAACGCGTGCTAAGTTTCTTAACTACTTTTTTATTAAGTTCAATCTATCACACACAGATGGTAGTAATCTGGAATAGTAACAAAAATATAAAAATGTATAAATATATGCACACGTAGGGCATGGTATTTTTAGTAACTTATTATGCAAACTGTTCAGTTTATTACACGCACAATAAATTGTGTTGTAAACGTGTACATATTTCATTTAAGTAGGTACCTTTTAATAATTACGTAGGTAGCATATTTATGTGGAATATCAAATAATTTGAATTAAATACTAAATAATTAACGATTTTTTGCCTGTTTTTTATACTATTTTTGACAATACCTATGTTAAATAATAACGGCAATGACTTTTTTACGTGAGAGGGCTCAACTCTCAAGTAATACAAATGTGAGCTTGGGGGGGCTAAATCTTTTTTTACTTTTTTTTTGACAAAGAGAGCAGTTTCGTCTCTTCCACAAGAACACACGGGATAAACAATGATGATGCCATTTCTTGCATGTAATGATCATGCTTGCATGTAAAATTACATTCTATTTTCATTCACGTATTAGGTATTTAGATTTATAGAAAGGTCCCAAACTATGTGTATTCAAAGGCTAGAGCTCTGTGTGCCCAAGCCCTGCATAAGATGGGATAGAAGTGGAAAAGAAAAAGAAGAAAAAAGAGTGGAGAATTCTTCAAATCTTACTTAAAATAAAAAAGAAAAAAAAAACAATGAAAATCGTTTTCAAACCTATGTTGATAATTTCAAACAGTAATAGTATTTTTATTAAGCTTAAAAAAAACCATATCCCTATAGGATTACTTGTGTTTTTGCCTGTCCACTATCACAGCCAATTAACTCCGTTTCTACCGGACATATATTTATATGTCCGGTATATGATCACAAAATAAATTGTATTATTTAAGAAAGTAGATGCAAATTAGCAATTCCCCGTGATCTCTGAAATACAATAAATTGTCTATAGTCTTAAAATAACATAGTAAATCTTTCAATATTTTGTGAACAAACGTACATTTGAAGTTGTTTTTGTTATGCCCGAAGCTATTGAGCTTAAAATTTTGTACAAAAAAATACAGAAAATATTCTTTACTAACAGATTACAGTAAAACATCTAAGAAGTTTAAATCTTAAAATAACACTGTTAAATTTTCAATACAAAACAATTTTTTTAATAATAGTATTTAGATATTATAAATAATTTTTAGTGTGTTAATTACTGTTTTTATGTAGGTTTGTAAATAACGTGATTGTTCTAATTAGCCATTTGTGTATAACACAGAGAGACTATAAATAATATCTTGAATAACATTCGAGCACTAACAGAGATGAAAGCTTGGCGCTTCAAACAGAACCGGCGGGCGTCGCGTCGCCCGGCGGAAGTGTGATGTGGCAGCGGGACACAGTGAGTTAATTTACGCGCGACGCTTTGGCGGGCGGCGGCCGCGGGTGCGCAGGGGCACGGGGAGGGAGAGGAGCTCCGTATCGGGGCGGTTCCGGCCACCGACCGGAAACGACGCGATGAAAGCCATTCATCAACATTCGGTCACAACACGCTGGTGTTTCCAATAAACATTCCTTTAACGTGTGCGATGGCAATGGCTGTAGTCATGAATAGAACCGTATACACGGATCTATGTATCTAATATATGTCTGTTCGAGTATGGAGGTTACTGTAGGAGCTATACGTCATTGTAGAAAATTATGTTTTAGTACCTACGAAGTATATACACATATGACATTCGAGCTTTTTTCCAAATATGGCAACACATTATGCTATTGACTATTGTTGTTTTGTTTTTTGTGATATAATTAACTTTTTTTTGGTACGTAATTTAAACAATGATTCTAATTTTTATTAGTATATTCTATTAATTCTTATAGCAGGTATAAAAGAAAAATTTGATATTAAAGGTAACGTCATGAAATAATATGCCCATTTGTCTTTTGTTGCTTTTATGTTATATTTGAATTTTTGTTGCGATTTTCAAATTCTAATTGCATGATTCAAAAAGAGAATATCTATTATATGTGTATGATTTGCGTAATTTTTTTTTGTTTTTTCACTTTTACTTATAATTTTGTTATATACATTATTAGTGTAATTTTTATGTATCGTGTAGAAACATTTAACTGAAATAATTAATAACACAAATAAATCACTATGTTATGACTTAATAATAATTACACGCTGATAAACAATAATCGCTTCAAACCATAAATCTTCGCGGTAAGTCATGCTTAAGGCTTCGGTTCAGTAAGTACACGCACTATTCATTATTAAAGGGTAATGAAACATGTCAAAATTGATAAGGGTTACAATGTTACGTTAGAGGAATTTAAATTTTGGATGTCTTTGTATCAATATTCAAGCTAGAAGTTGTTTCAATGTATCTATGCATTACTAATATTGTTTTTATTTTAAATGAATTTGAGATGCGCATTTTTTGTAGATACATACACAATGTTTTTTTGATTTATCAACATTCTATTATTCAAAAGTAATATTCAATAATATTCAAGCAAAAAAACATTAACTATGTGTATATAATATTCACGTTTTTTTTTAAACTTGCAGGTTTGTAAAGATATAAGCGTTTTTGAAGATGTTTTGGCTGAAAATATATTCTTATGTAGCTATAATGATATATTTCGTTTTTTTTTTAATGGCACATTGAAGCCTTTGTTTTCAGCCCAAACGTTTTATTATCCTTTTGTTTCAAAAGGAAAATAAGTAATTTAATTGATAAAAATAATAAGGTACAATCCTAGCTGACGCTTAGTTCAAAATAACGTGACCATAATCATGTAAATCGGTGATGGTTTAGAAGGTGGGAAAGGTTACGGTCTAAAGAACGCATCTGTGCATAAACTCTAGGTAAATTGCCGGTTGCCTTACAATTTTCCTCTCTGCACGTTCGGTTCGCCTCCGCCTTGAGTCAGAAACAGCAAGCATTTTCTGAGATGCCTATTATTCGTCGAAATAAGCAATCCACTTCCTCTTTGGAACATTTGATTAGTTCATACTATCTTCGCCCTAATAAGCGAACAATGAAGATTTGTTATAAAATGTTTAAGATCCTACTTTATTTTACCACACCAAACAAATTTTAATTTAAATAATATGATAAGCGTACTTTCCTACAACTCTTTGTTAAGGGCAGCAGATGATAGAGTGGAGGGAAACAAAATGATAGCATTCGCAATGGACTAAATGTGACAAAGAAGGGTTTTGCAAGTAAACTACAGAAATACGGGAAGGGACGGTTAGATGCATATTTAATATATTCATTATCACAAAAGATTTGATTGGTCTACCACTCAAAACTAAATATTTTATAAATCTGTAGCTACATATCAGTTACAAACATTTTATGTAAGTATAGAAAAAGAAAGCTAAAATCGTCACAACACCAAATCAATGGACTATTCGTTTCGAAGATAGTATTCGACCAGAAAATATACTAAATATCATTCATAGAGATATCAATTTTAGTAGTAAGGATATAACTGTTTCGATCCACAGACCAAGGCCAATGAGCTTTTATTTGTCGAATCACACCAATTGCTAAGTGCCTTATAAAACACGTCAAGTCGTCGGTCCCGCATGTTATCATCGTAACGGTCATTTGCGACTCTCGACTCGTATTAGACTAACATGGAAGGGCTTAACGTCCAAGCCTTTGGATCTGAAAGAAAAAGATCGTGAGAGTATATACCTCAGCTGTGGGATGATAAAAACGGATATATGTTTGTAGATAGTTTGAAAATTTGGAATTAATGTTATTATTTTAGTTAAAATCAGCCACCTAAATATTCGACTTTGAGGTTCGCACACAAATAGAAAACCAAGTTGTTTGTTTGTATTCAATTTAATAACTAATGAATAATTAATATTTTTCAGCAAAGATTCGTAAATGTATTAGATTATAATAACAGATACATATATATCTTTCATAACCGAATACTAAAACTTTACTTATGTTTTTTGGGATTTCCTTAATTATTCGAGACGCCGTTAAATTATTTCACGTTCTCAAACAACAAATTTAAAGAGTTCTCAAATTTAAATGCAACCCAAACCGAGTGCAACTTAGACTGCAGTTAACTGACATTGCTGTCCGACGGGTCGTCTTTTATATAAGAGTAACTCACAAATAAATCAGCTGAATGATCATATTTATTGTTAGCGCACTAGCGTTCCTTATTCCAAATAAATTTTTATTCAAGGGATATTGCGTAAAACGAAATTTTAAGAAAAAAATAAAAGAGAATGTAAATTAGAACAAACTATTCGTAAATGTGTCTATTGAATAATCACGTAAGAAGCTCTCAGTTGATCACGGTCTTAAGTATTTATATTTTTTTTGTGAAATCCATTTAACTCCTATTTTAAATGGGATGCTCAAAATTACGATAGTCTCAGCTGAGTGGTTGATTAGAGTAAAATTTTAATGTTCTGCCGTCATATAACATTAGTTTCCATTCAGGTTATCTTTTTGAAAATTCATATTTCCATTTATTTTCTTGAAACTCGTCTTTGTGACTGTTCTCATTTACTTTGGAAAACAGTAAAAATATTTTAAAGGATTTTTCCTTTTCTTTTCATTTTAATGTAAGTAGGTATACAGACCTAGCAACCTTTGTGCGCACAAATTTATTTGAAGCAATCCAAATACAATTGAAGCTTTATTGCAGTTTTTTTCATTTATCAAAACTTCAAGAACTTTATAGAACTATAAATACTGTGAATTTCTAGTGTTGCGTATAGAATCAATATCTAATCCAAATTTCTAGTTAGATTTTCTAATTGGTCAACAGAAAATTTGAAACAGTCAGATGATGTATCGCTAGATGGCGGTCAAAATTATTAAGTTCATTATTGATGTAGTAGATGTCGCTATATACATATTAAGCTTATATTAAATGAAGTTATAAATTTACTTTATAAAGACCTTACTTTTTGCAAAAACTTTCTTTTCACTCTATGATTATTAAAATATTCATTTAAAGATAATTTATTCATCGTATTACTTAATCACTACAATAATACCTATTAATTCATTATCATCGTGTTCAATGGCAGCATGTTAGAAAATTTTGAGTTGCGCGCGTATTGTAATTACGCGAGGTGTCGGCGGACAGGTCACGTCATAAATCAGGTTCGCGCGATATAACAATTAGCCGGCATGATAGCAATGTTAATTAAACGTCCATAACGCTGCGACCGCAGCGCCTGCTCTCTCGTGACGACAATGCGACTTGAAATTGTGCAATATGCATTTATTAATCATATGTAAATAGGAATGTGTTTTATTCGCTGAAGGCAAATTTGTATATCGTATTCTGATCAAAAGTTATGCTAAGCAAGTATAGTTTTTATCAATTACTTTATTTATTATTATTATCAATTCTGTATTTGGATTTAGGTAATTTTAATATAAAAGTTAGAATAACTGAATAGGTATAATAAACTAAATATTATAATATTTATAAGGAAATAAAGTTTTTGACTTGAATTACACGGCATTGATGATAACAAACTTAATAGTATTTGTATACGATAGTGCCGTTATAAGGTCAAGTGAATAAGAGTTTATTAAATTTTTAATACGATAGTAAAACAATTACTCGCTGATAAAATATATCATATTTAATTAAACTTGATCACGGTTGGTTTAAAAATTAAAATAAAATGTCTATAATAAAATTATGATTTACTATATTTAATTAGGTATAACACCAAAAAAAAAAATGTTCGTAATTTAATTGGTAATTTTTTTTTTACAGATTGAGGATTAGGGATTGTTTCATATAATGTAGACAGACAGTCTTGTTAATTGAAACTTATTTTCTATCTTAAATGTACACCATGATTTTTTAAATAAATAAATTTTTTTAAAGAGTGCAATTTAACATCTGATTCCAAAAAAATCTTTTGTGAACAAAAAAATTTCCATTATTTTCCAATTGCTTAAGTTACTATTAGCAAAATTAAATAAATAAAATAAAATTACTATATCACTGAAATCTGAAATTAAGGTCTTTTTTCGTATGACCTTAAGGCTCTTTTAATCACTTTAAAAGGAGCAGGTTTTAGGTTTTCAATTTGACTGCATTTTTAAAGTTGTTATTTTGAACTCCGTCATTCATTAACTGATTTTACATTTTCGTCTTATTTGAAAGATTATGTAAGAAAGTACTCTCTAGATATATAAAGGATAAAGAAAAAAGTACTCCAAGATTTGTCCTATTTTGGTTAAAATTGAGATCTGATGATGGGATATACGAGGAATTGATGGGGTTCCGTAAATATTATAAGCCATATATAACGAATAGCATTTCGTTTCAAAAAATAGCATTCAATGAAGTTTTCATAATCTTCCAAACGCATGCAGTAATGTGGATTTTCTGAGTTATATAGTAAAGCAACTTATTTTACTACTATATAATTAGAAGTCCTTCCAGTTTCTGGTAAGTTGAGGAAAAATCTTAAACTGAATTTCACTAAAACTCATTCAACAAACTGGCGAAAATGTGAGTGCGCGAGGATGAACGCATTATTCTAATTCTATATGTATTTTTTTTATACTATTTACTACAAAGTTTTCTTTATTGTACATGAAAATATATTTTCTTGATCGAACACAGAATGACATTTAACACATTTAACAAAATGTTCGATGTTATAACTAATATTGGCGGAATGTAAATTATTTTCTTTTACCTATTTATAATTTGCACATATTAAATCGATTACCTGGTAGTTGCATCCTTTGATCGTCGACCTGCAGACGCCACTCGGAAGGGAATCCCAGACATTTTGATTGTACCACTTTATAATTGATTGCGTTCGCTTTGATTAACGAATTCTTGGGACGTGGTAATCTCGAATGCGGCCACTCCATTACCCGCGTTTCGCTCTTGGCTATAGGTATTTCGATTAATATTAGATTGAAAATCGAGACAAACCCACGATATGTACATAGCAGATCCAATGTCGAATAGCAGTGACTTATTTGGAATACCGTTAATTAAAAAATAACTGCCGTAAAAAATAAACGTTGCATTTTTAAATGTACATTTAATAAAATAAAAATTTATAATTTCCGTTATTCAGGTAAAGCTCTGAAAATATTTTCTTATAAATGTAAATAAGTCTTAGAATGTGTATTTCGTTTTGGTTTAAATTTATTATCATAAATATATATATAACTTTAATAATTGAATAAAGCAAAATCGGAAATCCTCAATTTTTTCTGTGTATGTGTTAGGCTCTTTGAATTTATATTTATTTTAATTCATGAAATTTGCTTAATATTCGTTATTTTAATGTAATATTAATTATGTACTTGTATACAAAACCCCTGCTGGAAGTACTCAATTTTCAGAAAATTGTGCTGAGACCGCCAAATTGGGTATGTGATATGGCGAAATCTGACGTTACTGCCCCTCATTTGTGCAGCTATTTAAGAAGTTTGAACTTAGGAAGATATTCCACCAAGAACCCGTAGTCGAAAGTTTTTCCGTCTTTTGTCTTTTTTAACTCCTGCGCGCAGAATTGAGATCGGTTGAGTCTTTTTTCTATAATATTGCGATGTCATTTTATTTATGCGTGCAATAAAAATGAGGATTAATCCACTCTTTTCTCTTATTGTAAAAATAATTTAAGTTTCTGTGTTTTCACTGTTCCTCTTTAAATAAGTTATTGACGCTAGAAATTTTTGATGAATACTAATGCGACATATAGATATGGGCACAGAAAGGCCATGCTGTTGTACAAACAAAAATAAAGTTATATATTTTCTAAGTGCATTAGTTCTGTAGAGCACGAGATCAGACAAAAACACATTAGCAGGTAGATGCTTATACGTGATAGCGGGTGAGTGCGTGACAAAAACATTCCGGCAATGA
This sequence comes from Eumeta japonica, assembly GCA_005406025.1. Lineage (NCBI taxonomy): Eukaryota > Metazoa > Arthropoda > Insecta > Lepidoptera > Psychidae > Eumeta > Eumeta japonica. Next base: position 24,680 of record BGZK01001681.1, on the reverse strand, counting down.
GTGTACATATTACGTTCTCTGTTACCTCCGCGTGTGCTACGGACTAAAACGACAAGCCCTCTGAAAGCGCACGTATTTCTGCTTCGTTCTACCTTCTTTTTATATGGAACAATGTTACGTGCGCGCCCCGTGGTGGAATGGGCTCGAAACGAACGTGCGGCGTCCCAGCATGTGCCCTTCTGAAAAATTATAAACTCCGCGTGAAAATTACTGAAGTTGTCTGATTAAATTTAGGAGTTGCGTGAGGTAATTAACCGGAACATCGCATTTCACTCAGCCGGCGCTCGGAGACCGCGCGGATTTGCTCCGGGGGGTCGTTTTTGGTGTCAGTGTTGCTCCGCTTCAAATAATTATGTTATGATATTTCAAACCGCCAAAAAGCTTGGAAAATTTTGTATTACGAATATCTTCGTGGTTAAAGTGTGAGATTTTTGTTTTGCTCCAACCATGTACCATTTAGAAATATATTTTATATATATATATATATATATATATATACGTATATTTAGAAGAAAAGTTATCACATAATAATATATGTGTACGTATACATTACAGTTTACGTAGTTGTACAAAATAATAGTGTTCGAATTTTAGTATTAATATTTTGAGACTATCGATATTATCTCAATTGTAAGCTGTAGAACGCTCTACCAGCGCCACCTATTCGCCAGAACTATTGCACGTTGCGCTGGTGTTAAAGCTCCGGTGGCCACCACCTTCAAGCTCGAGAGATCAACAGGAAAAAAGAACAGAGCGGAGCGCAAGATTAATACTATAGGCCGGGGTAATGGATGTTCACGGAGCGGGCCCGTCGCTCGGCGCTCTCGCCGGCGCCTTTTGATGTCGGTTCACCTTTAAGGATATTCCGCCAGTAACCCGAATTCAGCCGCGAGTGGGTTATGAAAAATTTGTCTCTGTCCCACGTGGGTTTGTTTTGTCTTTTTAACTGCTTCGAACTATTGTTCAGTTGAACGTAATTATACTCTACTTTATAAAAAAAAAATAAGTGTATTTTATGCTCATTTATATTGTTTTTTGATTTATTTTTTATGCGTTACTATAGCATTAGCGACTTTACCTGTATGGATCTAATTTTTTTTCCCACAGCTATTTATTTACCTCTATATTTTTATGTATTTTTTTCCGAATGCCATGAAAAATCGAGTCCGAATGCCAATAAAATTAACGAAATAATGTTTTAAAAAATTGTATAAATCATTGTGCATAATGGCTTTTTGTAGATATAAAGTCATATACGTTAATAATTGAGGGTGCTTTTAAAGTCGTTTTCAAAGTTAGAAGTATAAACAACAACTAAGATGATCCACAAAATAATTATATGGTGTATTTTGTTAATATGAAAATCAAGTAAACCTTTTCGGCAATTTATCAAAGGCGGAAAGTACGAAATTTACTATTCGAAAAAGACGATTTTACCGTAAAGATTCATGATGAATTACGTGTGAATTTTAGATTTTCTCCTTCGGAAATCGAAGAATGCGAGTTACAATGTCTTATTGAGATAAAGTACGCACTTAATAATCCATTCGAAGTGAAAGATGATATCGTTCAGTTCGACCGCTGGCCTTCCGATACCGGCTCTTATAAATCAAAACCATTTTGTGAACCCACAATAGCCCTCTAATTGACAAATAGTGGAAATGATAAATACAGACACGGGGTATTTTCCCGAAATATTCTCTTTGATCAGGGTCTGATTAACGCACGCCAGCGTCCTGCGCGAAATGTTATTAATATGATTTTTAATTCGGGCGACGGAACGCGCTAGACGATGTGTCCGTGATATATTTTAGGGCTGATTTATCGTCACGCCGTTCAATTACGGTCCCAACTAGTGTCATATGAATGACTTTTTTCGTGAGTTCGGTAACTATATAATGCTCAGCGTCACTTGTTTTCTAATATTCCGTATCATCTAATATCCTCATATTGCGAAAACGTTAGAGTGTCGAAATGTGTCATGTCTTACAAAAAAAAACAGAAAACAGAGTCAGCGCCTCTGACCGTAGATACGCGACTGATATCAAACTTTGCCGTTTGTGTAACATACACGTCAATTGTTTTTATATAGAGAAAACTACTGTGTTTTAGCCATCATATTATATTGATCCAAATGGCGCTAAGCTCGGATTATTCACAAGTTTTTTTTTTTATATTAAAGTTCATTTAAGTATTAACACAATTTTTTCGTCCGGCGATTATTCGAATCGACTGTTCCGTTTCTTTAGTGTTTCATATTTTCGTATATTAGATACGTATTACCGAAACCTAACTTTTACTTTCAACAAATTAGTAGTAAATGATCTGTTACGCGATGATATGAATCTGAAATTATGTAATTCTGCAAAAAATGATATATCTCAGTTTTTCATTGACAGCCACAGTAGTCTTAAAGTGTGTTAACCGAATAAAGTTTTATATTATTCCAAGTAATGTGTATTTACAAATTAATATGTGAGTTCGTAAATGATGTATGGATACACGTTTCATATGTCATCAATCTCCTACTTTCCACGGCTATGACAAATTTTCCTGTTAAAATCGGCTCTTGTCTAGCAATATTAGGCTCAATATTAAAAATCGCAAGGTTGGATATTTTCCAGTTCGATAAACAAAGCAGTGAAGCGTTGGAGATAGGTAGAACCTTGATGTCCGATATTTAGGCGATAAGTCTGAAAATCTATTTTTCATGATCAGAAATCTCACCGAGAGTGTACTGCGAACAGGTTTAAGGAAAATAATGTTATCGTTGCGTTACAAGCTGAAATAGTCTCTGACCCAAAGATACCTCATCCGATTTGGGTAATCGCATTGTATCAGTTTAATTTCTAGTTTCAATTTCGTAATTAGCTCGCCTTTCGGTAACCAGTACCTCATAATATTAGTGCAAGTAATATTTCAAATATGGCAATATTCCACTTAAAACCAGATACAATTAATAAATTAAGCTACGTAAATACACGAGCAGGCCTTGTATTATGTCTCATCGATTGTGAATCACGTTTCGGCTTTTTTTTCCTTATTTTGTTTTAACATAAATTACCTCGCGAGTCGCATACGTTTCGTAATAAGTTCCTAAACCACTAACCACATGAGTCACCTTGACATTTTCTACTCTGTACATTACACGAAACATGCGGATTAACGAGCTGACATTCTACCTCGTAGCCGTAAAAAAAAAACTGTCCACCAGAAAATGCTACGAAAACTCGAGCACTCTTGACCTCAACAGCGTCCAGCCGGGGCCATGAGAACGGCCGCACGCATGACTCACGGCTCGAAGCCGGCGCACCGAAACCAGTTACGGAATAAATCAAAGTTGTTATCAAATTATCAAAGCCACGTGAGCCTGTTAATTTTCCCAGACGTGTTCCTCGAATCGCGGCCGAGTTTTAAACTGATCTTATCTTGACCACCGGCAATAATTGTCGGCTAGAACGTTACCTTGTTACGTGTGCGTCGATGGAGAGGCGAGGCGGGCGCGAAAAAAAAAATTAATTGCAGTCGTATGTTTGTGTTATGAAACATGTTTCTTTGCGGGCACTCACGGGCAAAAAAAAAACGCGTTCGGTCTAACACTGCTGGAAGGAATTCGAAATGCTAAAATGTTTATATACTTACCCGGGACAAAAGTTTTACGCGATATTTCGTATATTATTTTGCGCAGCGTAAAATGAGTTTTGCATCTGCACTTGTCTTGTTTTAGATTTGTTTCATAAATTCTGCAACTAGATGCATTTGATTATATCAATTAATCATCTGTTGTGTAATAATGTTATATCCATATAGGACGCAATTGTTACCGATGTTTGAAAAGCTCCGCAAACCATAAATATACGATTTCGTACGTACTGCAACATTTACATTGCTCTATATAAATATATACATATCATGACACTTGATAGTAAATTATGTCACACCTATTAAGCGTCGTATCTAGCATTTCGATATGCATTTTGAAACGTATAAAATAAACATATCATGTAAAATAGAATTAGCTATAATTTTTACTTTTAAAGCATTGGCATTCAGTATAAAAATTTTCTTTTTCTAATATATGAAATTATGACAGTTTTAAACATAGCAATATAACAATGTAAACCTGTAAATAATAACATACTTTACTAGAACAGAGTACAGACTTACGATAGAAATTATTTTATGAAAACTATAAATTTATTTGTTAACTTCTATTATTTATCAAACAATAATAAAGTAGGTACCCGTTGTAAAAGCGGCAATACTCTACTAAAATTGAAATCAATCAGTTCAAAAATCAAAATCAATTCATGGCGATGATTGATTGTTTTAAAGGCGTATTTTGAGATGTAATTAATTAAAATGTATTTTTCATTAAGTGTTTAATTCATTTGCGTTATATTATTATATACGTAAAAAACACTATAAAATGAACTTTTGAACAGTGACAAATAGAAGCTAAAAAAAGTTTATGAAGATTTTCTAAATATTATTTAGGACTCACGAAATGAACATTGCAAATTGAATGGGAGTGTGTTCTACAGTAAATTGGGAATTCTACTTTAATCCAACTTTCTTCCTTGAAACAACCAATTATATATTAAACCCTGGAGGTACGATCGTTTGCAATTGAAAAATCCATCAAACATTGTATATTTTTTTTAAATATTTTTTTTGATCGAATAAAACAAACGGTACCTCAGTTTTCACATTTGCCGCATGTATTCTATGAGCTACTAGAGTAGCTGCTGGAATGCAAATGGGAATTGAAAATTAAAAAATGCGAGGGTCGTCCCGCCGCGAGGGTGCGCTCGAACCGTAAATTTAAATTGTCCAGCCCCCGACATGCAAATTTTTGGCAAGAGTTTTTCAATTTATAAGTATATATGTATGTATATTTACTTGCTCTGCGCTTTTTTCTGTATTGAGTTCTTACATTTTATTTCTTCTTATACAGAATATAAGAAAAGGAGAAATTGATAAAATAAATTGCAAAAATTTTTTCGTACATTTTAACGTTCATGATTAAAAATACAAATTAAATTTAGATATTTTGAAAAATGTAGATTATTTATAACACCGTAACAAATTCTGTCAAAAAAGTGGACTTAATCAAGATATGTGAAATGGGAACAATCAAGAAAATTAAGGGAACCTTTTTTACACCTACATGAATCATTCCTTATAATTTGTGTTATAAATATGTATGTAATGTTTAGATAAGGAATTAAAAAAAAAAAGTTGTAAAATATTTTCGTTTACGAATTGCGAGATTGATCGATGAATTTGAAATTGACAAAAAATAAAACAAAACCTTTTTTCTTCAAGTACTACCAAAAAGTCACCAGTAGTGATAAAATTAAAATAGCGCGCATCACACTAGGATCCTCCTCGAAATAGTCAGACACAATGAAATTGATGTCTATTTTCATGTAGTGGTGAGCCAACATATATCTAAGTGACACATGTACAGACAGACATTTGTTAGAAGAGCGACGTTCTCAGCGTCGAGCCAGCCGGCGCGTCATAAGCGGCCGCTAATGAACCATGAGCTTGGGTTTTAAATAACTTAGGACAGCCCCTCGTAGGCGTGTACTACTGCTACCGAGTACCGTTCGAATTTTTTTACTTTGGGCAAAAGTTTAACAAAGCGTAACCAAATGAACACGGGGTAACTTTGAAACGTGGTACTTGTGTAATTTGAAAGTAGGGATATTACATCTTATTTTAATATGTTCTAACCTTGTTTAGGGGTTTTTGTTTGGTATTTTGTATGATTGCGGGTAGCATAGTTATCAAGCTCGAATTAAATTTAATTTACGCATAGAATAAAACAAGATAAATTAGCAACTATTGCAAATGCATTAACCTCAGTGGGTGCAATCCGTAATGTTCGATTTAAGCACAACCGATTTGCCTGTCATTTTTTTCTTTGTTGTCACCCGAATTAACGACGGTGTAAAGTTATGTCGGCGATCATAAGCCGCGTTGTCACTCATGCTCCATCAACTGTTGGGAATCGGCGAGGATATGACGGCGGGTCAACCACATGTCTCGGCCGCGACGTGACACTATGTCATCTTGTCGTCTCGCTTTGCGGAGGGCGTTGTAGGCGGGCAGAAAAAGACGGACATTTTGAACTTGATTTTAATTTCTAAGAATGAGCAGCGGTAGCTCAGTTATCTGCGGAGAACGGGGGCCCGTAGTACGGACAGGTTGCACGCTAATAGGCGATTTACTCGGAACATATCAAATACCACATCTTCGTGTGTGTCCCAAGAACGACGAAAGCGTCAGTCGCGATGTCGGCCGGGTCCCAAATTGACTTAAGCGTCCACGCGGTGCTCCGATACAATATAAACAACCGACTGATAGAACACTGCCTTTCGATATCGATACGAAAAATGATTTAAATATAAACGTTTACTGAGGGAGTTCCTCTGGGTTACAGATTCGCCGAGGATCCGATGCGGAACCACCAAGCGAGTGCAGAGCGCGAGCGCACCAGTCCGAACCGCGACCGCCAGTGAATGGACCCCGAGGTGCGGGTGCCCCGCTAGTCGCGAGAGAGTGCCCCGGCGCCGCCACGGACCGCAGCGACGCGAGCCGCGCGGGCTGTGGGCCCGCAATGAGCGCTAACAATTGTGATAGTATGACATACTTCGCCAACACATATATGCCCGACATGCGCAACGGTGGGGGCCATGAGCATCAACAAGCGCACGCGCATTACGGTGCTGTGCCACAGCAGGGCCACGAGATGGAAGGCTGCGAGCAGCAGCTGCGGCCTGCACAGCATCATTACCCCGCGCAGCCTGCGCCGGGCATGCCCTACCCGCGCTTTCCGCCCTACGATCGGCTCGGTTACTACCAACAAATGGAGCAAAATGGGTATCGACCTGATAGTCCTTCGCAGATGGGTCATATGGGGCCCAAATCAGACGGCTATGGACCCAACGGCCACCAGCCGACTGCACCTGCTGTATATTCGTCGTGCAAGCTGCAAGCAGCAGCGGCGGGCGGTGGCGGTGCGGGCAGCCGGCAGCCCGCCGCCCGCGCACCACATGCGCGCGCCGCAGCATATGGGTGCGCTGCCACATGGAGTGCACCCCCCTCACCAACAGCACCTTATGTACCCCGTGGACGAGATGCAGCATCAGACGCAGATGCCGCCTATGCATCAGCAGCCTATGCACGCGCAGCAGCCGCCACCGCAGCAGCCACCACCCAATACCAATGCCTCGCTGCCCAGCCCGCTCTACCCGTGGATGCGGAGTCAATTTGGTAAGTACAACGCAGAACCATCTTTGTGTAATAATATGACCACAAACTTATTACATAATTAAATCCTCTTAAAAGTTAGTATATAACAGTTTTAAAAAGTATTTAAACAAATAATAAAATCATCACTATCTTAAAAAATTCAAAGATGGGATTGATATCTTGGACTATTGAATATAAAATAAAAATGGTAAAATTATTAACCAAGTTTGTTTCTGTACCAAATATTGCATTTAAAATATTTAGTATTTAATGTATTAATTTCTTTAACAAGTTAGAATTTATCGTGAATTCGATTTTATTTATCGCGTTTTGCTATTATTTATTTATTATTTAATTGATAATTTTTATTAGAATTTAAAGACTTCACAAAGAATTGTAGAAATATTAGTTTTCTTGAGTAATATTTGTACGGCTTCTTCGTTGAAGAAAATAAAAGAATCAGAACTAAATGAGATTACTCAAAACAAAACGTTTTCGCGATAACCTCAAAAAATTATAGGATTAGAGCATCAATTATACAAAGGGATTTTTTAATTCTTCTCAAATTTAATAAAAATCAACAATTTATTTCCTCAAACTTCAATAACTATTCGTAGAGATATTCAGATCTTATTGTTTGATGCGCTTTGTTCAATCACAATGTAAGTGCCGGTAGCAAAATGAATTCCGCAATTTGCAAAAATCACTTTCGCCTCATACGTACCGCAGCGAGGCGCGGGCGGGCATTGATAAGAAACAATAAACAATGGCCTTCCTTCTGTTCTGGAATTATTTATGGGCCGAGCTGGCGTTCAAAAGGAATTTCACTTTTCATAAAATTTACAACTCCTAACACAAAAGCTCGCTCACCTTCTGTTTTGCTTGACGCCGATGGCGAACAAAGCGCCGCCAACTTGCGCTACCGTCGCCTACTGTTTTTGAATTTGTCTGCGATTTAATTTATGGGCGAGCTCCCTGATTTAGGGCTCCTTTTGTGATCGGTGAAATCATTGAATTTCGATTTTGTGAAATGTTCTTTTGGCATTCGAAATCTTAGTTTTACGCTCGGATTTGGACTGTGCAGGTTGATTTTACTAGCGCTGGAATTAATTAATAGTGGTGTAAAATATAAAAACTGTTAAAGTGTAGATTTATTTTAATATCTGAGATAACTAATTATAAATTACAAATAAAAAATATTAATGGTGCTCTTGTTATGTAATTGTAAATTATGTATGAACTGTGTATAAATATTGTGTTTAAAAAAATCTATACATGTATCCACGTACACAGGTATATATTTCATAAATCGCTTTTTATTGCTTATGAATTGTGTTCGTAATTTTCAAATTTACCACGCGTACATACTTTTAGAGCTTTAGAAGTCAAAAGCACATCATAGTTTCGCCTTCAAGTAACAGATGGCGTGTACTCGGATTTGAAATTAACTTTTATTTTAAAGCGTTCCGTATAACTCATACGCTTTTGACTACCAGGAATTGATTCTTCATACTTTATTTATTTATGTTTTCTACTTGTATAAATAAAGTCTTATCGTAGGGAGAAAAAAAATGTATTACTGTGTTAAAATTAGTTAGGTCACTTCAGAACAGCGCTTGCAGTTTCATAAATTAACGACTATCGTTTTGTCAAATTGTTGCGATCTCGCTCAATGAGATGAAATTGAATACGTGACCGCAGCGAGACTGACGGGCCTTTATTCATTTACTGGTGCCACATATCTGAACGGAAATCATTACGGCAAGTGGACTGGAGTGAGTACAAAACTAGGCGATGCACCGATTTTATTGACACTAATTCGAAACTGACCATAGTTAGAATTAGAGCCAATAAAATTGGTGATAGTGTTAGGTACGGAAAAACTAATAAGCACTAATTTTTTTTTTAATGAAATGCCATTGGGTTTGCTAATGTTTTATAAATATTAGGACGTCAGGTAAGCCCTAAAGAAACCATGTGAAGTAAAAGAGTGATATATTTTTTAACAAACATTGTTTATTTGCAAGAAACGTTTAATGGCTTTTATTTTCAATTGAATTTTAAAAAATACCTTAAGAGAACGTATTGGCTTTAGCTTTGCGTCACTACATGCGATTTAAAAAAAGCTAATAATTAGAGTGATGGAGAATTTAGTAAGATAATAAAAATTTTGGTAAGATAATAAAGCACATCAGATTTGAAGTCCTAGAAAAAACATGCTAAATGCTTAATCCTATACTTAACCTATCGTAGCAGATACAATTTTTTGTGTTTGAAAATTATACATATTTTTGATAATCTTTCCAATCTTTAACATTAAACAAATATTGCTCATAGAATAATATTGTTGCCGAATTTAATAATGATTAGTGACATTTTTACCCTTTAAACCTGTAAAATAGTACTGTGCATTTTCAAGTCACAGGCTGACCGTACCTAAAACTCTTTCCTGTCCAGTGATAATTCTGATCAGCAGACGTCGCAACACCGGACCCGTGTCATAACCTTTATCTGGGAGCGCGCCCGATGCCTCCAGATAAGAAGCGCCTCAGTTAGAGTTAGTTTAAACGTCTACCGCTACGTTCGCCTCCTCCGTGGGCGGTTGAACTTCGGCTTAATTAATTCGGAACCGCCCTGCGGAATAGATTGGATTTTAATGTATGGGCACGGGCGATGTGTACGCCGACCGATTTGTGTTTAAATTTACAAACAATGACTACTAACGTTATTTACTTAAGCATAGCGCTCATGTGTGTAATTGAATTATGTATATATAGATACGCCTTTGAAAAAGAAATTGTTTGTGCTGGAAAATTTTATAAACATATCAATTTTTAGTGTAAATCAACTTTTTTACCCGACAAAATGAATATAGTTACATAAAAAAATTGCAACCTGAACGTAATTAAACCTTGGCCCTGTTGAAGGCGTATGAAATGTAGTATAAAATAATAAGAAAACAAATCCATATCATTCAACTCTTTTCATTTATGAGCAAAGAAGCTCATAAGTAGGTACTTGGATAAATGGCGCTTTAAATTTTTTTCAAATTGTACACGTGTAATAATACATAGAATATAAATTCACACGTTTATTATAAAACAGTACAAGAGCAATCAATCATCATTTTTCTTGATTATGTACATTAATATTATTGGGTTCATACCATTATAAACCTCAACACAAAAATCTGAGATTTTATAATTATAGGAAACATTTCTCAAATTGGGACCGTTTGAACTTGGCATATCATATTCACTTAGTTCGAACATGCGTACAAAGTAATTTTTAAGGGCAGACTTTAATAGTACCAAAAAAAGCTTCTAGAGCACAAAATCTTTAAAATCTGCAAAACAGAATGATTTTTTGTAGTATTTGCAATTGATCCATTGGTTCATCATCATCCTCATCAATATTTCCTCAACACTTAGCCAGGCTCAGTGACTTATAGGGAAATGGAAACGAGGGTAAATATATGACGACAGTGCAGGTGTAGAAATCATTCCTAAGTTAATAACTCATTCTTCTGTTTGATTACTCTTATTTTATGTTGGACATATGGTAGATTCTTCAATAGAAGTTTAAATAATCTCCGGCACGAAAAAACTGTAACATACATTTACTAAAGAAAATTAAAAAAGGTATAACAAAAGTGGCGTCAACGAAAATGAACGATTTAAAAAAAAGTTATCGGGCTCGAATCGTGCATCGATAGATGAAAAATATTACGATGAAAGTATCATTCTCTGATGTATTCTAAGTAAAGATAATATGTAAATATTTCACATTTTGCACATAAATAGCGCTAAAGAAAAATTGTACATATGCCTCTAAAATATCTCTTTTAATATTTTTTGTGTTTCTTTCTTGCAACATAAAAAATATTTTGATTGATAAATATGTGACCATCTTTGTCCTTATATATTATTATTATATATATATATATCCAAACCGCTTGAGAATCTACTTAGATTATTTTAGAGATTTTTATAAGATGCCGTAATGAAAAAAGTCCTTATCGCTAATGGGGTGTTTATTTCTTAAGCTGCAAATTGTCTAGACTATGAACTTACTTCAAATTGACGTCTGTGATTGAAAGGCTTTCAACGACACCAGCATTGATGCCCGATTTTAGAAACAAAATACCATACAACAGTAAATCAATAACAAATAATAGTCGTTTTTTGAAGTTTAATACCTTTATTTATTGGGTGAACTGTACTATTTTCAATTTATATCAGTTTTATGAAAACATACTCAAAATAACTTTTTTTTGTGTTTTTCTTTTGAAGTATTATGTAGAATTCATGAGCGAAAAAGTTGTCAAAAAATGACCACAAGTTTATATCATGGTTTTCATTGCCTATGAAAACTGCAACTGAAACTCTACCCAAATCCATATTGCTCTTCTATTAACGCCTTATTCAAATTGAAATACAAATTCAAAATATGATTATTTCGTAAATCATATAATAATTAATACTTGGATTGGGTGATAATATTTAAAAAGACGACGATATTTAAAATATTATCACTCATTCGTAAGGCAGTTTTTCCTCAAGAAGAACGAGTAAAAAAACTTTACGGTAGCTTTCTTCAAATTTAGTTAGATGTAGTCACAGAAATATAAAACTATTGCAAGAAGAAACAAACCTGAAAGAAGTCAAACTGGTATTGTACATGTACATGTTCTTGTAAGTAATCGGAAATTGTATAATGCCCTTTTTTGCGAGTTGGTATTTGCCTATGTAACAAAGATTTTAAGTTTATTTATGGGTAAATTTCTAATTTCTCTTTGATGTGCTTTAAATTTTTATTTATATACTGCAATGCTAGAGTTCGAATTCCAATTTCCTTTAATAGCAACATTATTAATTATAAAAGACACGTGGTCGCTGCTGATTGGCCGTTTTCGAACACATGCTAATAGGTCGTTAATTTATCATAAAGACGTTCCTTGTTGTTTCACTATTTTTACAAGTATTTATTTAACTGTCCTATTTAGTTTGTGTGGGTCAAATTTCAGAAGTTAAACTAGGATCACTTCCTGACGTTCGATTATACTTATATTTGGTATATCTGAGTATCTTCAGTGACAATGCAATAATATGGTACAATAGAGCTGGTCCGATGATGGAGTCGGATCCTAACCACAGGTACTTCTGAATTATATAAGACATACCTATCGATTTTCCGCTCATTTGTTTTGTCTTGGTAAACACTCTATTGCCACATCATATTCAGGGTCTGAAAATGGAGAAGGATGGAAATGAAGTAGGTGGTTATAGGTACTTTTGAACTAAAAGAAATAAATTTATCGTGTTTCGGCTCGTTTGATTTGTTTTGACAAATACTCTGGTGCTACGTTACATCCAGGATCAGAAAATGGAGATGACTTACCATCGTGTTTGGGCTCGTTTGATTCGTCTTAGCAAATAATCTGGTGCTACGTTATATCTAGGATCTGAAGATGGATATGGTAGGTGGTTATAGGTACTTTTAAACTAAACGAAATGAATTGATCATGTATGGGCTCGTTTAATTTGTCTTGACAAACGCTCTGGTCTTGTAAGACATTTAGGTTCTGAAAATGGAAATGGAAGCTAAACATAGGAACTTCTGAACTAAACAAGTTAGACCTGTCATGATTGGACTCGTTTTATTTATCTAGGCAAGTATTATAGACTTTCCAGCTTCTGGAGATGGATTTTACTACCTTGTAGTAAAATTCACTGTGTTATACAACGTTGCGATCCTATAGAGTTTGGGGTCATTTGTGATTCCAGAGATCGGTGAGATGGGCGTCTTTAGCATTGGTCTGCCACCTGTCTAGGAGAATGAAAACTTCAAAATCAAATCTGGACTTCAATTTTCTCATGCTCGAGTAAGGTTCAACCTAAAATAAAATGGCAATGAGGTGTTGAAAAATATATTGTCGTGATCGAACCACCTCAGGGCACCAGGGCACACCTTGTTGTAATTAGCCCTTGCCCTTCTATCCGGATCATCGGGGGTTGACTGTTTAAAGAAATGCCCACATTAAGACAAAACTAAAAATTTTAATATAGGATTATTTAAAACAATTTATAAAAACAACCTTTCATTCAAAAATTCAGCTGTACTATAGAAAATAGAGAAAGGGGAATATAACTGAATCAATTTCTTGCGCGATACAAGCTTTTTAAATTATGTCATGTAATATAATATTAGATACAATTATGCATATTTATTTATTTTTTATTATCCTTACATCGTGCCTACACAAATAAATAGTTTTATGCAGGATATCGACCTATCTATTTTATTATATTGATCATAAAAAATAACATTCTCTAGCATAACTTTTCCATGAAATTACTATTTTTGTTTTAGTATAGTAGTAGTGAAGACTTATTCAGTAGATCTATTACGAAATTTTTATTATGATATGCATGCATCGGTCAATATACGTCATATCGCTCTCGGCATAAGGATCACCAAACTGAAGATGAAATATGAGCTATACATAAAATGTGATCATATTTTACCACACAAATCCAGTGCGATTAATGATAACCCTTATAAGGCAAGCTTTTCTCAAACCACCCAACGATGTATTATTGAACACCGCTAACGACTGGCTTAAATATGTCATAATATCAGTATCTTCTGCGGATTGTTATCATTATGTACGTTACCTTGAAACCTCGTTTTTAACTGAAGTTAAGAAGTCTTGAATATAATTCTATGGGTTTCAAAATATTTAATCAGATTCGGGAATTTTTAAATATTATCTATAAATGTTTTGTTATCTGTGTATATATTCTTATATGCAATTATCACAAGAATGTCTGAACAGTATTCAGATTAGCAACTCAAATATCTCGTTTGCTTATATAGTGACTTGCAAAAATGGAATTTAATGGTAGCATAGCAATGGTATGCACTTTTTCGTCAAATTAAACACACATACGTGAGGATATGAAATAGGGTTTTTCCTATACATGATCATTACTGAAACGTCGATTATCCAGAAATTGACGTAGGATATCAATAACTGTTTTAACTAGTAGCATCAACTATATTTTCAACCTCACATACCATAACCAGTGGGCTTGAGAAAGTGTATGAGGTCATTTTTCTCTAAAATTAATTATATTATTTTGTTTATGGTAGTCATTGAAAATAATTATAATAATATTTTTACAGTTATATAAATATGTTAAAAAATAACTCATATGTTAGGTGTAGATTATTTATTATATGAACTATTTCTTAAAATTTAATATCTATTATTATTACCATATACAATAGGGCAGTTGATTATTTTTTACTTATTGTACTTGCAGTTTCTTTATTAAGGAAGAAAATCTAATGAGTTTATTTTTAACCTACTTCAAAAATGGGAGGTTCTCAATTTGACTGTATTCTCTCAATTTTTTTATCTTAGGCTCCATCATTTATTAATAGTATATTTTTTTACTTGAACAACTGTACTCATTGATTGGTCCCATTTTGGTTAGAACTAAGACTTGATGATGTTGTAATCCATGCGCCATAGACGGAATTTTTCAAATATTAGGTATATTACAGACACACGTATGGCAATAATAAAGCCTGTATTTATTCTTGAAAAGTATCACTTATTGAAGCGGAACTAATAATAAGAACTCAGTTGGTCTCTAGAAATCCTCAATGGTATGTATTTTATGGATTACGATAGATTTCATTGCGGTTATTGAGCAACATATTCTCATCAAAATACACGTTGTTAAGTGGAACTGATGATATAGTACCAGCTAAGCTCTCATGGTGGGATTTATGAGGAATAGATAGAAGTTATAACTTTCCTTTATTTTCTTTAGTAACTGATACATTTGGTCTCGAAAAGTACCATTTGAAACAATTTATCTTCGACGGTTAATTAAACTTCATAATCAATGTAATTTTTTTTAATGAGTACAATAGCATATAAAGTAAAAATGTTTCGCCAATTAGACGAAAACAGTACGATGCAATGACGTCATCGGGTTGCAGCGCTATGTAAAACATATGTTAATCAAGAAAGTTTTCCAAGAAAGAGTAAAGAATTTTCGACGGCTTACATGATCTTGGTTTTCTAACCGATGTTAATTTTGATTTGAAATTTTATCATCATATTTAGTCGGCTTTCATATTTAATCAGCGAATCCAATATTATCAGTATCGGTCAACCATCCTGTTTTCGAAATATACGAAACCCTAGGATCCTCAAGCGCTGCTCAAACTAATGCGGTTTTCTGTATGCGCATATAATGGTTAGGTTTACAAAAAAAAAAGTAATGAAATTCTTGCATGCCGTAAATCACAAGCGTTTAACAAACCGATGTGAGCGTACGATTGTGTTCGCCGTAGTGCGCTTCCCGTCCCCCGGCCCGGCGCGCCCGCATGCCGCGCTGACTAACCGAACAGAAAGATAGAGTTGGTTCGTTCCAAACGCGCGGCCCAGAGGTAGGCGCGATAAGTCGCCGGAATCGAGGTGGAAATGGAAATATAATGGAAATCCCTCGCCCTCCCCCCGGCCCGGCCTCGCGCGCCCCGCGCCGCGCCGTCGCACAATGCCGGATAGACGACTTGATACTTTTCATTGTTCAGTTATCAGCCCGCGCGGCTTTTGTGCGCGCGCGATGATTGAATACGGAAATTTGTTTGGGGGTCTGCTTCTGATTTCCCGGGCTTGCCACTGAAAGCTACGATTGTTCGGAAACGAGCGGGAGCGGGAGCTGCCATAATACGATTTTAATTTGTCTTCCTCGAACTTTTTCCACGGTCGCTCCGAGGCAACGTTCCGGGTCAAAGATTGTTCCTCCAACTTTTCGTTAGAGTTTCCAGCGAAATTGTTTGTTAATGTAGTCCCGAAATTAAGTTTCGAACTGTAGACGAAGTTAATTATAACTGACAATATTTATTTTCCTTTTTTATTTACACAGACTTGAATTGAATTACACAGATTCAATTGATATTCGTTTAGGGAAATAAGAAATATATACAAATGTTATGTTAAATAATAGGCACAAATAGAAAAAAAAATATTTTAATTTATTCCAACATAACTTGAAAAAGTTATAAACAGCTTCGATTTTATTTCTTGAGTATATTTTATAAATTCTAATTTATTATTCAATGGCTATTTCCGCAAGTTCTAAAAAAAACACTTGATCTTTATATTAAGGCAAAGAATTCTAAAAATTTCCAAATTGACTTTAACTATTGACATTGTAGCATCAAAGAAAAACTTTATCGAAGCACGCATTTTATTGTTTTTTTTGCATGAGCGGATGGAATTGATATAGTCCACGAGACAAATAAGAAAGACAAAGAGACAACGTTCATTCTATACGCATTCAAAGTGTTTATAGATTTCTATTTTATTTTTATATGTAATGTGTTTCATGATTTGTTAGGTATTTGTGCTAATCACATATGAATTTCTATATTATACTCGTTCAATTGTAATATTTTTTGCATATTATCTTGCAACATTTTAGGGTTCAGTACTTAAAAAGTCAAAAGGAACCCCTATCGAGTGATTCCGATTTCTCAGGATACCAGAGCATCATACAGGTTTTTCAACAATTATTCTAAACTGGACAGCTGTAAAAATCACTTCAGATTAATGTCATTGCCTATTGTAAAATAATTTTGATATATTTGTATTAAAATTTAAGTATGGAGTAAATTAAGAAACTGAAAAAAATTGTAGGGTGTTACTTAAAATAACCTGGACTATAAAGATCAAACTATACTGGCATGCATTTTATTTAACTGCATCTGTGCTTCAAAATAAAATTGAAGTTTTCAAGCAAAAAATTCTGTAATATTTTAAAATAATTGATAGTTTATTAAAAGTCATTCAAACATTTACACGTTACCGTCACCTTAGGTTACAAACCGTAATTATATAGATTTGAATATACCTATTGTTAAGGAACATACGAGCCGCGAGCTTGGCTTATAGTTATTCCGTATCAATTTCATTAAGAAATCTTTATGAAACATAGAGAAGCATATTAGTGAAACATGTAATCTATGGGAACAATGGCGATCGCTGTAACATATCTCACTTTTCCTCCCTCTATTTTCGGCCTTTTCTCTGTTTGAACCTTTTCAGTGAAATCGCGATTTCCACACAAAGGTATCGGCGATAGGTTCCTTTGTCTGAGCGCTCTCTCGGCGACTGATCGATGTCTCCTGTCGCTCCGCGCCCGTCCTGCAACAATGACGACTAACGTTTGTAACTGATTGTACTTTCCATTCGGTCATTTTTTTTTCCACCTGTGTGTACTATTTTTTTAAACGATGATAATAAATTAATAGACCGATGAATTTTAACTTTTTTTTTAAGCATCGGAAACACCCCACGTCCGTTTTAATGAAATAATTCTTCATCGTTTTCAATTTACGTTCTCCTTCTCTCGCCTATCCCCCTGTTCTACGAAATAATTTCAGTTGCGGCGTTATTTATTTAAAACGTGGAACGGTCCCCGCCCCGGAGGGCCGCTTCCGAACATCTCCGCGTATTTACACGTGATATTATTTGCATAAAGATTTTTTCACTCGTCGTCCGGAGGGGGTCGGATAAAAATAACTTTCTAATTCGGTTTACACAGACTTTGCGGTTCCTCCCCCGTCTGAGGACTGACGTTGACGTATGGCCGTTTCGCTTAAATTTTGTCCGTTATTTTGAGTTCGACTCATATGTTTCTAAATGTGGTGGTGTCGTGTCGTTTTGCCAACATCCAATATTGAATTCTCCTTTCTGTGATTGATAACACATTATTATGTCAAGTCTCCGTGAAGCTGTTACATTTACCTATTGCTATAATCTTTATAGATAGTTAATTCGTGTATATAGCACTAGCTTCCCCCTCGGTTCCGCTTCCGTGAATAAAGAATTTTGTTGGAGATTTTGTACTTTGTTAAGTCCTTAGTCAAACCTGATTCTGATTCTATTATACCGATCTCGATCTTAATACCATTTCCGATTTCAATTCCCTTTCGCGTTCTTCTCTGTCTTTCTTTCTTATACTTCCTTTCTCTCTCTCCAGGTCTCACTCCCGCATTCCCGCTTCTATATTTCCTCACTCTACAAGTATTCTTACTCATTCTACAAGCAACTGGATAGCAAATAACAATGCTCAAAATATGTAATAAGAATAGTGATTGACATATTTTTTTTACAATTTGCAACTAATTTATTGGCAAAATTTATAGTACACATTTAACGTGACAATAAACCAAATTTCATCAAATTTCCAATACCACCAAAATCGATTTAACAATTGAAACGTAATATACAAACGGACATAACTACTTTCTCATTCATAATATTAGTATGGACAATTGGCATTCTATTCAATTAATTACAGTCTATCAAATTTCATTATGACAAATAAATTTTGTGAGATTTCTTTTATTACATTATTATTAAATGGTGATAAAAATTAATTAACCACTATTAAGATTGAGGTATGAATAGTAAGTTTGGTGTTTAGGTGAATGGTTATACTGACCTTGTTCAATGTTGTCTCTTTCGAACACCTCCATGTTTCAGACGAAATTAATGCTCAGTGACGTCATGTCGCGTTCGAGTCTAGGTATATACCCAAATGCCTTAAAATGTTTTGAGAACATCTGACGGTAAAGTTAACGGTTAGGCCATTTGCTTTTGCTCTTTCACCGATCTGCACTAGACTCCAGTGACAGCATGGCCCACGTAGAAGTGAGGTTTGTACTCTGTATGAAGCGTGTACTAGCATGTTATGGCATGAGAACATTTCAAAAGTCAAAATTTAGGCTAAATGACACGCAGTCACATTCTCTTTATTTATTAATGTGTTGCCTGCAATTAAAAAATCTTTCATAATAATTCACTCAAAAATGCAGTACCTGATATGTATGTAGTAGGAAATATAAAAATATTTTATTAGTTTCTTAGTGTAGACAAACTTTCTCGTAATCTCCTATACAACATGTCTCACTACAAATAAAATCAAAGACTAAAAATGCATAGATGTAGTAGATAAATAATTACCTCTCAAAATCAAATGCACTTAACAAAATTCGTCACTATCGTACCTAGTTCGCGATTATTTTAACTTTCCGCTATGAAAATTTAAAAAAAATTATAAATTGTAATGTTACTATTACAATTACAAAATTACAAATATACCATTTACTGAGTTAGGTCTGTATATCTGCATGTATGTGTATATTTATGTGTGTTTGTAAACTTGTCATGACTTTTGAACGGATTAACAGATCAAAACGAAGTGTGCTACATTTCAAAGTGGTCCACTCAACTTGTAGACTTCCAAAAATGTTGAATTATTTTCACCTCGTAGGTTTTGAGGAATCTCAAAATAAAAAAAATCAGAAAAATTTTTCTTGAAATAGCTTTTAGACAGGCTACTTTAAAGATCAGCATCAAAAGCTAGTCAGCTGTTCTCCCAAAAAGTTATATTGATTACCGCAACCTGCATAGAAATTGGTTGATATGTTCAAAAGATTTTGTTGGAGAAAAATTTGTCAATAAGTGTTGTTATACAATATTTGTATACTACACTACCGATAAATTCCAAAATCTATTTAAGTCTTCTATTTAAAAACAGTTGCGATCGTTACAAATTGCATCATAATCGGTTGGTTCGTTATTTACTAATGATCGATGAAAAATTGGAAAAAAGGCTTCTTTTCTCAAAATAACTTATGGAATTCTTTATGGATTGATGTTTGGTACTCGGTCATCTTTTTGTACTTAGAAAAATGCATCGACTGCCGTAAAGCAGACAAAATCGAATAACGTGTTCGAAAGATATCGTACTTGAAATAACTTTAAAATTGCGTTTCTTAAATTCATGCTATGAAATATTCATAGCAAATATTCATAAATTGGGAAGGCATTGTTTCCAGTCCGATTTTCAAAAATCTAGTTTTTATCAATTCTTGATGTCCTAGGCGCGCGCGTGCGTGTGTGTGTGTATGTGTGCGCGTATGTGCCTGTAGGTTCAAAAGTTAAAAGAAATGTTTTTTCAGTATATTTTGTAAACTATTCCACCAATAAATTCCAACATGTAAACAGTTATTTTTCGTAAATAACAACGTCCATCGTTGCAACATGTATAAAAATCAATTGGTTTGTTGAACCTATTATTAATAAAAACTTGAAAAAAAATGGTTTTTTTTTAAATAACGTGATATTCTTGATGGATTGATTTTGACTATTCCGCCATATTTTTCTGCTTAGAAAACTGCATTGAGCTGATCAAAATCAAATAACGTCTTCGAAAGATAACGTAGTAGAAATAATTTAAAAAATTACGTTTTTAACTGACAGCTATGAAAAATTTTCGTAAATCAGGGAAGGTACTGTTTTCAGCCCGATTGTTGGATATCGAGTTTTCATTAGTTCTTGACGTTTTAGGGTCTTGAGAATCCATTTTGACCATTTTATGAATGATGTCTGTATGTGTGTGTATCTTAATTAAATTATCAAAAAGTGTTTTTAGAATAATTTTTAAACTACTCTTCAAATAAATTCTAAAATCTAAATAGTTCTTCCGGTTAAAAAGAGTATCAATCTTGTAAACTCCATCAAAATCGATTAGTTTGTTAGAGAGACTTGTTAACGAAAAATTTAAAAATAAGAGGTTTTTTCAAAATAACGTAAAATTCTTGATGAGATTATGTTTGGTACTCGATCATCCATGTATGTTTCAAAATTAATTGATTTCGAACAACCTGTTCGAAAAATATTGTAGTAGAAATATTTAATAAAATAAGATTTATTTATATATAGTACTTTTTTTTAACTCGCAGAGCTCAGGACGTTTTAAAAATATAATTTTGAGCTCGGAGAGCTAAAATCGATCTTTTAAACTTGATAAATTCTATAATTTACTGCTAATTTATTTTAATGAATTCTTTGAACTCGAAAGTAGTAAAAAGCTTCAGGGATGGTCTGTAGAGTTAATCGTTTTTCAAATTTTTTGAACTCGAAAAACTCAAAAACTTATGGACAATATTCCAATTCGAGGAGCTCAAGTCACCGATAAATATCGTCGTGGGAAGATTTAGGGGTGGTGTGCAGAGTAATCCATTTTCAGATTTTTATGACTTACTTTACTCCCATTTTTAATAGGATAACTGTTAATTCAAAATTTATGTCAATAACTACTAATCTTTGTTTATGTAACGTCATAAAAAGTAAATAAAAACAAATCTATTAGAGGTACGCTCGCATAAGAAACACGATGAAAATGAAACAAAAATATCAAGCTTCATTTCATATCAGCAGAAATCTTATAATTATATACGTACTTCTCACAGCGTCGATATTTTACGCAGTTACTCCTCTACTAACACACACGAAGTCACTTAGAGCCCCAACCAACAGCGTGAGCTACCACCACATGCACGGAAAAGTCCGTGTATTACGAAAGCTGCGTCAGCGTAGTGTCTCGGGTTGCCACGTTTAAAATGTTCCCAGAACCTGTGATATTGTTATAACGTGGTTTAAAATAATAAGAAAAATCTTCGCGATAACGATAAATTGTGTACATGAAATATATCATTTGCCTAAATGTTTTGATTAACAAATTAAAAATAAACAAAGTAATAAATTTGCTATTATATATTTTTTTATACTGTCAGCAAATTAATTTCAGAGCACGTTTGAAAAAATCGTTATACCGAGGAATAAATTTCAAATTTATAATTAGGAATATGTTTTTAATCCTTTTATGTCTTAAACAAGGAATCTCTAATTTTTATGCTAATTAATCATATATAAAAAAGATATGCGACCATTGATTTTCTTATTAATCGGAAATTATTTATGATTAGCTACATATTTAAAAGTATTGGCTGTCATTTATTACGTATTTTTTCATTAAGAAAACCTAATGAGGGTTTTTTTTAAAGAATGGTAACATCGAAATTCCTTATTTTAAAATCGCAAAATCTTTTCTAAAGAATATTATTCTGTTGTTCTATCAATACGATTATTTCAATTAATTTACTTATCCGCTATATTTATATACGTTTTATCGCTATTATGGAAAAAATTCTTCACTAAGAACACGAAACAGAAATGTCTTCACTAATGTAGACAAGAAATCATACATCTAATGAAAACATTGTTCAATCTAAAAAATACCAGGTAAAAAGATATTGCAAAATTCTCTGGGTCTTCTGGCGACATTACAATATCTCTTCCCTCTCGCTCTTTCTCATGCATTTGTCGTCCTCCTCGCACCGACGCGGTGATTTCCACATTAATTACAAGCCGGACTAGAAACGCCAATCAAATTTTGACCGCTCGCTAAGCCGATGAAGCCGGAGTTATTATGTGGTATTAAAAATCCATTTTCGTACCTTTCGAGCTCGACTCTTAAAAAACTATTCGGGATGCTTAGGCAATTAAGGTTGAAGGGATGTGAAGATATATGGATCTTATTACTTTTTTATCATGTTTTAGTTTTTATACTATATTCTGTATAGTTCATATGTACGTGTTTTTGTTTAAAATCGGTTATCGCACACTTCTCGATTTCATGAAAATGAAAGTTTGTTTACGTGTCCATGTTATATTGATGATCTTAAAAAATCATTCAAGCCAAAAATTTATTTCATGAAAGTACAATTTCAAAGTTTTTGTTTAGCTTTCGTAGTAAAGAATTTAGATCCTTGGACTTATATAGACATGCCATTAGCTTTCCGAAATTTACGAAATCAAAGCGAATTTATGACTTCCCAAGATATACCAAACAATATGTAACGTAGCTAATGATGCTGCATAAAACAGGAATTAATGTCATATAGTACCAATATTTTCTAATTTTATGTGTTCATTCGAATTGGGTTACAATACGTTACATTTGTTGAAGTAAAAATGTTAATTATGATGTTTGGTTTCAGTATGTATCGCTCTCCATTTGATTTGGTTTTGCTGCGATTATAATAGTGTGAAAATCTAATCGGTTTCGTAAGCTCAGTCCAACTATGAACTGAGATCGAGGACACGCTGCAACAGCCATATTATAATTATGTCACATCAACTGGGCATTGAACCCAGAGTGTATTAAATATACAGAGCGGGTAAATTATGCGAGTCTCGAGTCCAAAGCAAACATCTGAGCATTAATATGTAGAGGTTTTATTCAATATCAAGCATATTTTGCTTATACCCCTAATGATTTTTCGGCATGATTAGGACTGTAAAATCTGAAAAATGATTCATAGGCTACTCAGAAGGTCCACTACTGTTCGTCCACTTTGTGGAATACGTTATGACCACACCGAGGCACGGGACCCGAAAATGAGACTGTGTAATTGTTATTGTATCATTAGACGAGCGACAAAAAGCTCGAGCGAGGCAGATGCGTGCACATGTGCGCCCGGAGCGCCCACATAAATCATAAGTCCGTGATATAGGTACAACTACTTATACAAGTAAATACGCGGTGTGCCCACATCGATGGAAGCGGAAAAAAGGGGGCCCCGTTTCACAGGAGATCACACATGACCGGCCTGTCCATCTGCCAGACCCGTGTCAAATATCCTCTGGAGCGGAGGCGTCCCCGCCCCGCCCGCCGCCCGGCCCCCCGGCGTCCCGGGACGCCGCTGTCCCGCGGCGAAGCTCATCTTAGAGCCCTAATGCGTTTCTCGCTCGGCATTACGTTGAGATGAATTTCTAGTTAGTTATAAATATAAACATAACCCACAATTTTCCTGCATTTCTTCATTGTTGTGGGAATAAATGACGAATTCCGCATTAAGTTTTCTTCCTAAATTCTCAAATTTTTATAATGATCCTAAAAACACCTGCAACAAGGTACATTCACATTTTTTACATTCGGCAAACTAATTAAGAAAAACTCGACTGAAATTGTATATGTAACAACAATAGATACAACAATACAATAATAATATCGGTTATGTATAAAATGTGGCAAAAAAGTTACTATGTATCTGATGAACATATCGATTCCATTGAGATGATCTCTTATATAAGTTCTATGTAATGATATAATATCACTGCTAACGACTGAGATTTCAAAATTGCGTGAGTTTTATTTAGCCGTCTTAAACGAATATTTCTCAACTATACAAGTCACTTATAGCGATTTTCCTTAGATCCAATTTTTTCCGCGACCTCCATCCAAATATTCTGAGCGACGTTGGGCCCTATAGCTTAAGCGAATATTTTGTCATAGAAAAAAAATTATACAAGAATAGTGAATTAATTACCGAATGCCGTGCCCGCCACTCTCGGACCTCTCTCGGAGCGGGCGTTTTCGTGGAAGGCGCGGCTGTAATGATTAAACACCTATTTTCTTTTTCATTAATATTTTTCGCTTTCGTGGCGCCCGATGAGAAATCGCCCTCGCCGGCACCTT
>BGZK01001680.1:0-118412 GCA_005406025.1 Eumeta japonica | reverse complement strand
GATCGATCAACGACACTTCGAACCACACAAGGATCAGAAGTTTCACAGATATATGTATATGAATTTCCTTTGTCACATGAACAGGTAAATTAGTGATAGTTGAAGTGCGAAAATAGGAATAGAAACACGAGAGGTAATTTGATTATTAAAATAGTAAAACTTAGGAGAAGCCGTTGGCGATTACTAATTAAAGTATGTAATATATAATGTATAATATTTCTCGTTAACAATCTTCAAATTTTGATGAAATACTAAAAAGTTCGAATGTATTTGTTCCAAACACTCGAAGTACCAATCTATCATTCGTATAAAATGCGGTTTTCCTTTAACATAACGAGTAAGAAAATATAACGCAGTTCTTTTAATCACAATGAAATATAAAATTATTACAAAAATAAGTAACGAAGAGTCAAAAATTATTTACATACTTTTTTGCCTATTTGTTTCTTCTTAAAAAAATTTTCAATTTATGTAAGGAAAATTTTTACACATCTTTACAAGCACCTTATTGAACATGCGTATATAAAACCCTTACATTATTTAATTACTTCTTGACTTTTTACATAAACACGTTTAGTTTTATTTCTAATTTTTATCGATCGTTGTTTTTTTTAACATAAATAAATTCTCATATATAAGCTAAAATATCAGAGTTTAT
This sequence comes from Eumeta japonica, assembly GCA_005406025.1. Lineage (NCBI taxonomy): Eukaryota > Metazoa > Arthropoda > Insecta > Lepidoptera > Psychidae > Eumeta > Eumeta japonica. Next base: position 117,754 of record BGZK01001680.1, on the reverse strand, counting down.
TCTAAGAAATTATTGAGGTCCTAGCTTGGATATAGTCTGAACCACGTGCTTCTGTAAAACGAATTTCTTAAATATCTGTTGTTTACCTCCAGAAAGAGATGTTGTATGTCATCAAGCTGAGAAAGCTGCCAATTCGAATCATCGAACCAATTCGATGGTTTGCATATACAATCATTATTTTAACTACATAAACAGCAAAGCTTTTCGGCCACCTACCGATATGGGAACACCATTGAAGTCCACTTAGATTGACTCCATCTAGTTTCGTCTTAAAATAACGCTAAATACATGTTTAACATAAAAATCAATAAACTATATTGCGTTACGCATTAGGAACAAGGACAGATTGCCTTTCAATTCAAGATAGTAAGTGTAGACAACGGATAGAAAGCTGTCAGCTGCTAGAAATGTTTATTTGATGCTCCAAATGTTCTCAACAGATTTAGTAAGTCTAATAATAAATAGAATCGAGACTGACCGCTTTCATGAATAAAAATACGGTGAAGTGTGAGTTTGGAATCACGCACACAGAATTCTCTGTGCCTGACACATTTCCTTATACAAGTTACCGTTCTGTCTCGTTATTAAATTATATAGGTAAAGGAAAAGCGATATGGGTGGTTAAATCCAGTTTCATAATATCGTTTAAAATAGTTTTATCAATACCCATAATTGACTTCCATAAAAACAATAACAATGTAAAATGAGTCCTCAATGCAATACATCTATTATTGTAAATTATAAATCTTTGACAGCAGGGACACACTAAGTTAAAAAAATTATCAGCTTGAGCAATCAGTTTTTGTATTGTTTCGGTTGTTGACCGGCTAATGGTGGCTACCTGTCTCTCACTGTACGACAGATTCTTCTGGAAAATTCATAAAATAAGAAGAAAAGTTTTCATAAATAAGTAGGTTAACAACTTTTGTATCTTTTAAATTTTTCTAATATAGTCTTATAAATTTTTGTAAAGACTTTGGTACTCGTTCAAAACATTGTCAATAATTTTGCAAACACGCGCCTTTAATATTAATGAACATTGTCAATACCGCTTTTTATTTTAAGTTGGTCGCAATTAGATTTCAAAACAGTGTTGTAGACGATATCAAATGTAGTTCTGTACAGTTAGTTCTACAAAAGTTTCAAATTCTTTAATTTTTTCGAACCCAGTTAACAATGTCAGTAGCCTTTTACTGTAATATTTCATACGAAATGTCTACCTCACAAAATATTTCTGAAGAAGCATTAAAAAAAATTCTTTTTCAACTTCCCTTTCCCTCGCAATCAATTCAATCATTTTCTCAAAAGGTAACGTCGGTAAAACGATAGATTTTAATTTATTTAAACATACTTAGTAAGCACAGGCAACCGTTATTCTTCAAATAAATTTACTAAACAATGATTTAAAGAGAAACGATCACTTGTTTGACTAAAATAATTATAAAAAAACAGTAAAAAAACCTCTTTGTAATTATAATTACTGACAGGATAGAGGCTCTGCTTCTCAAACCTAAATACGTGTATCACGTTCACAGACATACTTTTACTGTGTCTACACGCTGGAGACACGAGGACAATTATGTATAAAAAGCAGGCACCGACTCGTTATGCTTTCGTCCGCAAGTGGCGCTAGCACAGCCTGCTTAGGTCGCCTGTGGTGAAATGCGTGAATTATCGCATTTGTTCGTTGTGCAAATTAGTTTCCAAAAAAATTAATAAGTAGCATGACGCACGTGAAATCAAATTGAAAAAATAATATAATAGCATGATTTTCACGAGTTATATTTATTTATTATTTAGAGACAATATATATACAGGACTGCAAGGTATGTACTTTTATGCATGTGCCAGCCGCACGAGCCGACGAGGGTCACTATTTTTGAATTACTTTAAAATGGTTTTTATGATTTGAGAGTATTTTCATTCTCGAGAATTTCTTCAATTCGTAAATAAAACAGGTAACGAAAACTACGGTAATTAAATATATTCAATTACAACAGTTTACGTAAAAAATATAGATGAAACTAAATTTCATGTAAATAATTACAGTTTTTTCCCAATGGCCAACTTCGGATATAGGGTAAAAGTATAAATATTAGGATATAATTGTGTAAATTAATCTTAAACTAAAAATATTAAAAATTATAAAACGAATCGCAGGACGAGTGTGTAATTTACTGTTAAGCAGTATTTTTTGTCATCTGTTCATTAGTTTAATGGTACACCTCTCGAAAGTCAGAGCAATGAAAAATATGTGAAAAAATGGATATACGTTTTAAGTAAGTGGCCTATATTTATTAATTATTGGGAATTTGACGATTCTCCGCATTTTATACTAATTTATAAACTTCTTGCTACACGATAGAGTAGCTATGTTAGTGTTTTCTTATACTGATATAAAATAATACGGGTTCAAAGTGTCCGATGCCGTTTGGCATCGGTAGCCCACTATCGTATCTTTTTATGAAATATGTATAATTTTATTTGTTTCAATTGTTTTAACCACTTTGGCAGTAACTTTCGAATTTAAAGTAGGAATCACAATGTGTCATTGTTTAAATTGTATAAAAAAATCTAATATTATATATACATACACACACTTAAATTTTTTTACATAAGTACCTGTTTTATTATACAGAAATTGTACGCTAAACTAAGCTCTGTCGATTTTGGAAGAAGACGACGACGTGGAACCTCAGCAAGTTTTTATCGAGCCACCTGATCCTGGTGTTCTTTCTAACGAGGATTCAGCTGACGAGTACCAAGGAGGTTTTATTAATAATCTCACTGGGAGGCAGCTCGGTGCAAAATGTGAAGTAATCTTGGCTGGAAAATCAAAGGATCGTGTACGACGCCTAAAAGCCACCACTTCTAAGACTGTGAAATCTTATAGCGAACCCCAATTAGGGCCATCAGGTAACCAGACCTCTAGGAACCGAGGGCGTGGGTTATCTCTACGCAGAAGCGGGGGTCGTCGTGGCGGGAGATCTGACGATCCTGATTCAGATAGTACGACCGGTGTGATAACAAATCGGAGATCTCAAAACGAGAGCTCTAGGAGTCGCGGGCGCGGGTTATCTCAACGCGGAGGTGGGGTTCAATTTGGCAGAAGACCTCGCGGTCGTGATTCAGAGAGTACTACCGATAGAATAGAATAACAAATCGGACCAGCGACCATTCTACTGACAGTTCATCAAAGGAGAGCGATACGGATAGTTCTGGAGAACAACCTTCTAAGAAACCAAAAACACGTACATGGATACACAAAGATTTAACCATAGAGTTACCACTCTTTCCTGAGGGCAACTATTCTTCGTTCAGAGAAAAGACGCCGCTAGAAATGGTTGAATTATTTTTGGGAGATACAGTAATAAAACTTCTAGTTGAATAATCCAACAAATACGCGGCTTTCCTGAATTATCCTGATCCAAAAATAAGACATGACGAGAAAAGCTGGACGTCGACTCAGGTGTGTATTGGAGTTTTGCAAAAGGCTCCAATACAAAAGATGTAATGTAGGGCTTTGTGCAGCATGCAATTATCAGTTTCATACTTAAATTTTGTAAATATATATTTTAAATAAATGATTGTAAAATTTCTAACAATGACTTTAATTTCTTACACTGTTTTTGAGTCTGTCAATTATTTAAATCAGTGTACATATCATAAATATTATACATAATATCCTTACCAAGTATAAAATCGATAAGATATGGTAAGAGGCTAGCGGTGCCATTTGGCATCACCTGTTTTTTCCAAAAATCTAGTAGGTAAACAAGTTTTAATCTTTATAATATATCAAGAGGTTCATTAATAACAACATATTAAAAAATCAAATGAATCTGAGACCCTGAATTAATTCAGTCCGTAATGGGTTAAACAAAAAAATTACATTTCAAATTGGTAGTTCCAATAAAGTAGCAATACGTGCAAAGATTTTATATAATAAAATCTTTTTAAAATATGACACTTCAGTGAAAAAAAAGTCTAAATAATCAATTTGATCCTATCCTAGGTCTAAGCAGTCGGATCGTGTATCGACTGTGTTTCGTCTTAACACCAACTCAACACAAAAAAAGGTGCTTATGGAAATTACTACAATTAATAGGTGTGTAAGGATATCATTGTAATTAGACAATTTTATAAAAATGAGTAATAACGAATCATGAACAAGACCAATTTGATACAGAAAACGTTTTCATTTATCGCTCATAATGCTTTGACGTCCTTTCGATTGGTGATCGATCAAATGTTAATATTTCTAAGTAGTTATTTTATGTACACGTAAACATGTTGCATATGTATTTTAATAAACTTCACCTAATAAAAACTTTAACCTTTTGCTCTACTCCCCCTTAACATAGCCGTTCAACAAAAGCTATTTTCGCAAGTCTATATTTTGACTCGGACGGTTTCATAGACGGAGCTAGGAAGTCATAATTAATCCTTCATCCAAATATTTCAGCTGAAATATTTCACCTTGTTAATTACAGCCGCGTCGTATAATCCGGCGCTGGTTGATGGGGTCGATGATAATCTTCTCGCCTCCTCATCGCGATGAATAACGTCTCACAGCCATCTCGCGCGTTATTAGCGACGTGATTAACGGACTGTAAATATATCCGCCAATTAAACATTATTGAACGTCTTCTGGTAGATAATTATGGGTTGCGTAAGACGTACGTCGTGTTTGTTTTTCTCACGTATTAAAATAGAATATTTATTATATTAATAAGTTAAATATACGTTGCGCCGACACTGTTCTTAAACAGAATTAAATCAAGTTCGGATAGCTATTAAAAAAGAAATAAAGAACAGCAGTGGTAGGTCAGTGGTAGGATGTTTGACTCTAGATTCGAATACCGTATGTTCGACCAGTGAGTTTTTAAACACGAGCATTCCTTTGTTCATTAAACAATAATACCATTCGATGCCACTGAAGGAAAACATCATCGAGAAACCTACACCTCGAATACGATCTGAAACGTATATTCGTTTTGTGTGCGAAACCTGTAAAAAGCCAAACAGGCTCGCAACCTTTTCTGTCAATCGGGATTGATTTATTTTTTATTAGTAAGTAATGCGAACGAACATCATGTTCATGAATATCGTTATAATACATATGGAGACATAGAGACAAAACACGTCGGCCCCAAAGTATCCTACGTATTTAAAGACATTTATTGTCTCTCTCTCTCCTACCGATTGATATGGGAAGGGACGCCCTCTATTTGATAATCTTTCGAGTTTATTAATTTGACTTCATTCGGAACGCGAATCAAGCAAAAAATATCTACATTCATTCCACTTACGCAGAGATCATTTCTGAGAGATAGTAATGATGGAGTAACGCGAAAGAAAATTATTTTGAATGATCTCAATCAAATTGCAAAATACACATACATGCGCGGACAGAAGAAAAATCTTTATTACCTCGCCGACAGCGAAACTTGACGACGCGAATCCAAGGTGAATTTAGTTTTAAAAGTAAAACTAAACTGACTGTATTATCGTATTTATTTTTATTTTTCCACCTGGACTGGTACGTTTTCGTGCCGGAGATACGCTAGTAGGAACCTTGCGCGTCTGGGAATAGATAGCAATATAAGTTTAGTTTGAAATTTTCATTCACTTCTTCTACCTCTTTAACGGTACGACCATTTGTTTGAACTCGATAATAAAATAAATCTTTTGTACATCCTCTGATTATTTTGGATTCGGCCTAATATTTTCCCGTATCAATTGCCAAGTTTTCTTCGTTACCTGCTTCTAAAAAACGCAAGGGTTATTAATAGCCGGTGTATTTCGTTATTTTGTTTGACGTTCGTTGCTAATTCATTAAATGCAAAGTTAGAATTATTTAGTTTTATGTACGTATGTACTTCATAAAAAAATAATAAAGGTTTCATTGAAAACTCAAAAAAACAAATCATGTCAAAAACAATTATAATAAGAATGACAACTAGGTTTTTATTCAAAACGCAATCAAATGGAATATTATAAGATAATTTTATTTTCGTTAATATTCACACACAGAGAGATAAATATATATATGTAAACTTCTATAGATCATCTTAAGATTGCTTTTTAGGTATCCTTTACGTGACTAAACATAAAAGATACAATCGGACATCACAATATTTTTTTTATTACAAAATATAAAAGAAAAACAATGATAGCTAGGGGTCAGCCCGCCTGTGCCACGCGCGTAAGCGCGACAGCTCCATCTCACGTTAGCACGTGACAACTTTTGCTTCTGCACCTTTTAACATTGAAATGTTAAACATCATTTGCTAACAACGATAAAAGAAATGATTGCAAAAAATATACACTCCAAAAATGGTTTCGGAAACTTCGAAGACATTTGAACGTTTCGGGTCAGAGCTTTAAAAACTGTATAATCTCTTTACAGAGAAAGTTTGCGCTTTTCAATGGAAAGCTATTCTAAAGCGATTTTAAAATGGACATTTATAAATTGACGCTTATATCCTAAGGCGCACCTTTGTCGATCATTCCGTCATACATTTTCACTATGTAGAACCGTATCTCCGTTTCTTTCTATCAAACAACTTTACATTTAAATTTTTTCAGTTGTAATTATAAGTTAAAACGCTTCTGTTTGCTCCTCAAATTATTGTGAAAATTCGCATATGGTTAGATTTATTTTTATACAATTGTGTTACTTGACAAAATAATCCTACTACATTTAATTTTACTACAACATTATAACTTTATGAGTTAACTCCGATAAAAGATGACAGCGATAAAATTTTAAATAAAAATATCGGAGAAATATACAATTACGAAGTTATGTATGACATATCTGTGCACGTTGTATAAAAACCATTGTTTATATTGTGAACAAAAATCGATCAGATTAAATGATAAAAATAAGGAATTATAAAACGATACTCTCTAAATGAAATAAGTTTATCCTGGGCATAAATGTAAGCCTAATGATATCTATTTTCTTTTATTGGTAAATAGCCTGCCTCATAAAAGAAAATTTTTAGTTCAATCTAATGGATTATATTACAGGCTGTTGACTATATTTATATTAAAGTATAAAGATATAAACATGATGATTTTATTTGATTGTTTATAATGAATGAATTCAGGAATTATTAGGCTGGTTCTAAATTCTCAAGTGCCACAGATTATTTTTTATCGTGAAAATTAATATTTGTCCCCAACTTTGACAACGTGTTCGTAAGTTTTATGGTATTCATTTGATTTTAATGGGATTTTTTAGATACATATTATGTATTATTTTGCAAAGGACTTGGGTAGTTTCAAAGACGTAACTGTATTTCTTTGTGCAATCTAATTTCGAAAACCACTTGACTAAATTCCATTGCTTTATTATGGATGTGTTTCTTATGTTAGTCTGAATTAGGACAAAGGTTTGCGGTCTTATTCTTTTTTTATCTGAAGGTTTATTTATGAAAGCCAAAAATTTATTTTGCTATACACAGTTTTAGCAAAACTGACATGCGGACTGTCAGAGAACTGTAGAACTTGCTCAATATCAAAGGGGCAAATGAAATTCCGTTCGGCTATCTAACATTGGAAATATTCGATTAACGATAGTCAGATCCCTTTATGCCTGGTTCAAAAATAGAGCCAAGAAACGAAATGCAATCAGATTAGAAAGCGGGACCCGGGAAATCATAGAAATTAAAAGCGACACCGGGATCAAAACTGAGAGTCTTGACGAAATCCGATGAAACTGTAAACAATAAAATCGACATGGCATTTGATCATAATTGAGAGCGGGGTTAGGACTGAAATTGAAATCGGGATTGGGAATTGATAACAGAACTAGAATTTGAATTAAGAATGAGATTGAGAAAAACAATAGAATAGGAATTTAAATTTAAAACAGTTCGAGGATTGGGATTATAATTTAAAGAGAGATCGCTGAATGTAAGCCGCGAGCGAAAACTCGTTTTAAATAATGATAACGCAATAACACAAAATGGTCATAATTTACATAGCCACATGTAATATGTATAACACTATATCCTTCTTAGGTTAGATGACAAATGGTTCTAGTTAATTCCTTTATATACACAAGCGCAAAAGCGTAAAAGTCTAAAATTAATGTATATTTGGTTTCGACGTAATTTTTTTTCTATCATATATATTATCTGTGATGATATTTTGATAAGTAATTGTTCAGTGTCTGAAAAAAAGTTCAGACAAATTTTAGAGTGTAATTATATTATTCAAGAAAGATAAGTAAATATGTGTTAGTATGAGTTCAATTTTACCTATGATTTTCAACATTTTTTTCACAAATATACGAAAACAAGGTGAGCTGACATATTCAATACAAAAGTATAATATGAATAAATTACAAACGCACGTTATGGAGACATCACTGGATTTTTATTAGATGTAGTGTGTTCATAGAATATTTAGCAGATATTTATCTTCATGGATGCCACCAAATATTCTGCGTTAATTTACTGAGAGTAACGAACACATTTATTAATTTTAATAATTCTGTTTGGTAAAATCCGACCGTAGAAAACTTATTTCTCAGTTGTGCAAACCGCAATAAGGGGAAAAAAGTAATGGAGAACCCGGAAGCCGAACGTATCGAATACGGAAGGGGAAACGAAGCAAACTAAACACGAGACATAAATCAATTTCCTCCCTGCGCCTGATGAAGATAAATGAAACTTTTTATGTCATTAGAAAAATGGTAAACTTTCAGATCGGGTAACCTAATAAATCGATCCAATAAAAGATCACTTCTCACCCCGTATTTTCCTGGCTAAATATAAAGTGAATAAAATAGCGGCCGCGTACACAGCGCTGGCGAAGTTACGTCCGACACATTAGCCTGTCGCGGGCCAGGCTAAAAGCATCAAAGTAATAAACATCATTTATCTAGCGAGAGCCGCAGGAGTAAAAGTTACGGCTCAAAGGCTCTATAAACACTATCCAGTTACTCGACTATTCACATAAAAGTCTTTAATTTTCCTTTTAGAAGTCGAATGAAAAAAGTTAGAATTTCGAGACACTTTTACGGAATTCATTCGTAAAAGCCTCCGTAACACTTATTTTGCTTTTAATCAGTTGTCGTATCGGTATATTATTAGCATAATGAACTAATTATAAACGGTTTATAGAGTATCGCGTACAAAATTAAATACATTAGTCGACGTTAAATACTGTCTTTATCTTGTCTCGTATTTGTTTTAGTTTGGAACTTTTTCTCTTTCTATTAATGTTATTAATTTATACGGAATGGATATTTTATATTTTCTATATACCGGTCAGGCAGTGGTGGCTGGATGATCAGCGCGTGATCCTCAAAATAGAAGGTATCGGATGCAAACTCTGGCCTCGATTAAATTGACCAATGAGTTGGTCGTGTCTCGGAAAGCACGTCAATCCATCAAGCACCAAATGAGCCAGCGTAGGGGGCTCAAAGTCCAAAGGTCGTATTAATAAACTTCACTTAAATGATGCGCCATATCAATTGGTAACGTGAGAGCGAGACAAATATTATTTTACATAGCGAAACACTATAACTGTCTTTCTCTTTCCAATCTCAAGATGGAATGCCGCCTTAGAGTGTGCTTTATTAATATAACCTGAAGTCTCTCGATCTGAAATTAAAGAGATTGTAGTGGTTCATTCTTTGAAGTTTGACCAAAACTTGGCACAACAGAGTGCTTAAATAAAACACAAAAATTAGAAATTGTTGTATTAAAAAAATATATCTGTATGTTATAATAAAGTACTAATAAAAACTCTGAGTAGAGATTTAAAAACGTATTATTTAAAAAATGTCATTCTCACGAGTTTTTAGAAGTACATGAGTTTCCTGAACATAGATGATCTACATATTTTATTTTATTAATTGGTTCGCCGTTAAAATTGGTCTCTGTAATTTATACTATTTTATAAGCAATCACATTTAAATATTAAAATCTTTTTGTCGGACAAAATACACAACAATGAAACTGTATGTGTTGTCACACGGCTGTCAACAGGAGAATAAAATAACTGCTATTTCTGAAGCACCTCCGTTTTGTGGATGTCAAAGAGCGGGCATTTCTTCTGACAAATAATAAAATACGGACGTCATTTCGGCATCACTTATGACTAATGACTTGGAAGTGACAAATAGTCGAGACGAGACTTCGAAGAGCCCCACACGCCTGCAGCGCTCTATTTCATAACGTTAATTTGAATTATTATCGACCACGATTTCTTTTTAATAGATACGCTTTTAAGAACTTCACACATTTCGATTACTACTATCTGGCGACAATAAAAAACGTTTAAACTTATTTTCAATGTTTAAATTATCAAAATTCTATTTAGTTTTCTGTAGAGTCAAACGTAGTATTGAATTTGTAATATTACCGCGATTAATTGCTTTCGTAAAATTTTCTTTAATTCTGATTCTATAATATGATAATAATGTAAAGATAACGTTCTACCTATTACGAATTTCATATTACACATTTATAAGGTAACAATTTTAAGAATATCAAATCAATGGATCGTGCAACGTGGTTCCCAATCAGTTCCTTGTTAAATTTATTCACTCATTAATTTCTGCGTTAAAATTGATAATGTACTACCTACATTGTAAAATACAAAAAATAATCTACCACTTCTTTCATTCATGGGTTAGATAATTTAATAAATATATAGGTTCCCAAAAATTTACAATTTTTAAAAACCAAATGTATACCTATATTATTTAATTTACGGACTCATTTGGCACAGACGACTATGTATTGATTTTAAACAATTTGGAAATCTCTCTTTGAGCGTAAATAATTTTCACACACTACATATGAGTACTTTTAGTATCTAAACTGGATATTCTTGGCAAAGTCATGCTAATTCCACGAAGATGGTGTAAAACGGAAGAATCTACATTGAAATAGCCAATTATATAGTGTACATTTTTAGAAATTTCATCATTATTGCTATCGACATGCATTATTACTACATAATTATAACAGAAAATATGAAATTTTGTCATAAACTTGAAAAGTTTAATTTTATTTTGTAACGTTTTATAACTAATACTGTTATTACTTCGAAATAAAAGTTTTCATTCCTCTCTCTATCAAATGTTCCTTCCTAAAAGGATGGCAACGCTCTAGTGACATCTCTAGGCTTACGAGTGTCTATGGGCAGCGGTGATTATCTATTCTTTGGGAGCTCGTACTTATTTTCTATCAAAAATGATATAAAAAATAACCTAAAAATACTTTCAAAAGCTTAATACTCTTTCATTAGCTTGACCTTACATGTGATTGTATATAATGGACTCTTTCTCTAACCCTTGATAATGTAAAGAAAAATTAAAAGCATTGCAATAAGTAACCAGAATAACTTAAAAAAACAATAGATTTTTTGAGAATAAAATGAAAGAAAATTCGGAGAGAAGTGAAACCAGAAAGAAAATATTTTGTCAAAAAAAAAATCTGAAAAACGATTGACCCTGTAGACATCCCTAAAACTCCTCATTACAATCGAGAAGTTTTAAGGATGTCTACGATACGATACTGTAACCATGCGTTTTTAAGCTCCTTCAATTCAAAAATATAATTATTTATGAGCTGTAGAGTTTCACTAGCTTAAAAATTTGAAAGACAATTGTTCCTGCAAGCCTTCTCTGAAACTACTTGTTACTTTCTAGCTCAAAGCGTTCAAAAATATGTCTAGCTGTAAATTATGCAGCTCTCCGAGCTCGAGAGATCGGTTTTAGTACTTTTTCGAAGTCTCCGACCTATAATTTTATATCGGTTGGTCATTTTTAAACAGAAAAAGATGAATGAGTACCAAACATCGATCCAACAAGAATTTCACAAGTTATTCGAAAAAATATTTTTTTAATTTTTTGTCAACGATATATCTAAAACCAGCCATTAGTCTTGAAGCGTCTTACAACAATCTACGTTTGTTGTAAGCCGCTTCAAAACTCCAAAGAAAAATCCAGAAAAAAGAACACTTTCTAAAAAAAAATCTCCAACGATGTCTTGTAATAAAAAATGATTGCATTTTGATATCACTCAGTATGGTACTTTGATAGTTATTTTGAAGAAACATTTTTTTCTGAAAATTTTATTTTTGATGTTTCTCAAAATCTACCAGGCCGAATCGGTCAAAATTTTCAGTAAACCTAAGTTAAGTACACGCCTTTTGTACTACGTTTTAAACCATTTGTGGTAACGCACAATAATAATTTTATTGGTTTTTTGTGATTGCAACGTCGACCCCTCTCTTCCGTCGTAGGCCTGTAACGTATGTAGCTGTGTAATATTAAATGTGAATAAATAGTGGAAACCTAATTTAACGTTTTTCACTTATGTATAAACAAAAAGAAATAAACTCCCTGCAGATAGATGAATTTATAATCATCTAGTGATAAGTAGAAAATACCACACCCTTATCCGTTTAAAAGTTATGAGAGACTTAAGCACACAAACGCCCGCACGCGCACATATGCACATATACAGATCTGCATACATCATTCAGAAAGTGTTCAAAATAGATTGCTATGCCCCAATAGGAACTTTCCAATTTTTGAAAATTTATCAATTTTGGTTGGGGATATTTAAAAAGTAATGACAGATAACAATAAATACTGATTTACACACTATTTTCGCATTATTTAACATCAATAATATTTTAATGAATTCATTTTCCACTGGCTTATATTACAAGAAAGAAAATAAGAGGCAAAAAAATTCTAGTGTTCGTATACGTCAGTCTTCAACGAGGCAATAAAACTCGGTGTTTGACAGGAGTTTAAGTTACACCGTCTTTCTTTGTCTATTTCATAGTAGTTAGCAACAAAGTTGTGCCGCCTTAGTTGGGCAAACTGCGTGACGGGATACTTCAGACGCTCATGTTGTATACAAACGTCAAAGTATTTCAACTTGACTAATACTGACTACTACATTATAATCCGCTATCGGTGAAACTCTTTACCAGAGACTATTCCTAAAATTTATTCCTCACCAGAAATGACAAACCTTCGTATATAAAATACTGACATTGAAAAAATAGTATATTAAATCAGTGATTCTAATTTAAATCTGAATAATCTATTTCTCAATAAAATACACGATAAATACCTTATTTCTACAAAAAAAAATTGACAAAAGCACGGTTTTTAAAGGTGAAAAACGTAAATGTCTCTTAAACTTTACTGAATAAAATCTTCAGGTCATGCTTGCATTATTTATTGTAAATAGGACATTTTAATTAATTGCGATTATTCTCACACTTTTTTGTTACGTATTTTCTGCTAAGCACTTATGTAATTTAATTTAGCGCGAGTAACTCTCGAGACGAGGTATCTCCAAAGACGTTAAATATTATATAGGTTACTTCTCTCCCTTTGTATCACACCCAAAAATACATAATGCAATTCCTTATTTTCAGAAAAGGTGCGTCCCGCGTTGTGGGCTAGAGTGGTGAGCTTATTGCTACAATGCTATAATGATACCAATAAATAATTGCAGCTTATTTAACTTTTATCACATGAAACTCAATGTTTCATGTGATAAAACTGTAATATGATAAAATTTTTCAAACAAAAAAAAAAGTTAAAATAAATGGGCCATAATTACTTATTAAATGGGCAACAGTGGAACTTAAAATAAAAATTTATAAACTATATTGACGAAAGCACTTTGTATAGTAGTAGCTAAATTAATGCTGAATACGTTAAAAATTACGCTATAAGTTCAGAATGTGTTTGTAATGTGCCTAAAGACAAAAGTGTTACAATCGAAAGTACCAAAATGTAATGAAAACGATTTGGATTATATCATAAAGAATGAGACTGATAGAATTATCTTTGAAGTTTACCGAGTGTGTCTGTATTTAGTATTTCGAATGCATATCGTTAGTTCGCAAGTTTTCGCAAAAAAAAAAATTGTTTTATTATGTAGCTACGTACATTTCTAACAAAACAGAATAAATTTCCCAACTGAGGCAAACTGAGATAACAATTAAAACTCTAATTGAAATTTAGAAATGCGCGAAACATCTGCTTCTTGATAAAAATTCCGATTAAAAAATAATTTATACATAAAATGTAAAAAACAAAGAGTTTTAAAGTAGATAAACCACACATTATTTAAAATAAATTTTAAATTTATGGAATGCATACTTTTTATGTTACATAACGATGAAGCTGTAGCATGTAAATACACTTAAATAGAAAAGCGGAGTAAGTCAAAGTTTAATTATTTTTTTAAGTAATTTAAATAAACTTCTGGTACTTATAATTTTTGAAATCATACATCTTGATATGTTGGCAACAATATTCTGTCATTTTTTTTAATAAAGGAGAATAATGACTTTATCTATTTTTGGCATATTTCCCTTCCCCGTGCCTTATAGTGCGGCGGTCACTTGTCGTCTGTCATTGAAAGTGAGTGTTCACGTGGATGGATGAAAACATGAAAAACACGGGCCGGTACGGGTCAATACACTTTTTATACAAAACTACAATTTGCGGGAGTGAAAATACAAAAACAATAAAACTACACATTACTACTAGTATCACGCGGCGAGCGCCTAGGCCTTCAGACGACCGTCAGAGAAAACCAATGTGAATCCCCTCGCACGACCGACATACCTCAAGCTGTTTGGAAGCGTACAATAAATATAAGAATAAAATTATTGAAAACCATTTTCCCTTCAATAAAAAGAAAAGCGTAAGTTTATTTCTACTTAAATTTTATAATCTGACAACGTTTTCAATATAAATAGCTAGGCGATAAAGAAATTTGAAAGGACTAATATCGACACTTACACAGTTTTATAATGACACTAACACGTCGTTGGAATATTATTTTGGTTGGAGTCAGCCGAATTTTCATATCGACACGTTGCTAATGGCGCGGGGCCCGCCATCATTACGCACGCTACGCCTCAGCTATACTTTATACAGCCTCCATTTATTAGAAAAAAGGTAAATTTATGGACACCTAATATAATTTTAGGTTTTGGTTATGACATAAAAGTTGCCAATATTTAGAAAAAAGTTTCGAAGTTCATAAAATCATAATCTAATCTAATTTTGACCGTCGTCTAGTAGTCAAAGTTTCGAAATTATATTAAATAATAGATTTCAAATCTATTATTATAGGCATATAAATCATATATGCCTATTCATTTCTCCCGAACCTATGCACAGGGAACATCATGTTTCTTCTATAGGATTTAAATATACTTTTCAATGTGTATTTAACTATTTTCTGGGAATTAAATAAATAAATAAAAAAATAAAATAAAACGTGTAAAAAATGTAGAAATAGTCTTATATTTTAATTACATTAAACCAATCTAAATTAATCAGTTTTAAATTAAACAGTGACTAATAATAAACCTTCCATGGTTATGTGTAATTATGAAACACTGGATATGTTTAAAGATTGAACTGAATTATATTTAAAAAAACATCCAAGCTCTTAAAATGAGCATCGTTAATTTTTATAGCACACATAAATTAGCTTCACTCGTTCCTCAGTGTTAAATGACCGAAATAAAGTTTACGTCCTGCCTACCAAAATTTTGTAGAATCTCCGGCTGTTCATCCTTGATACTATCTCAAATTGAAATCTCGACGAGTCCTAATCATTTAGCAGGTTGGATATTAAAAGTAAATAAATAAACGGAGAAGATGAGATATTTTCGAAGCGTTCCACATAAACTCAATTTTAAGAAGAATCGTAATAAAATTAAAGAATTCGTATCTGCATAATTTGTATGTAAGAAAGTAAAAAAGTGTATGTTAATTAAAAATAACTTAGCAAGTAAATTTTTGCTTAAGTATTCCTTTGATATATTTATGAGAATAATTAACATGAAGCAATAGGCTCACATAAAAAGGCAGATTGAATATTACAGTATGGCATCTAATCAGGTATTTCATGTATCACATGTTTTAAATCATAAAAAAAATTATACCACATAAATTTACGAAATATATTGTATGGTCGATGTTTTACAAGAAAATATGAACACTATTAACTAAATTCTTGTTTATAAAACGTCCTAAATGTTCAGAAAAGTATTGAATTTAATATACTGATATTTTCTTTTTGTTTGTTTCGTTCAAACCTTACCCGTTTATTTTTATTTTTAAGTTTCAATCCTTCAATTTTTACGTTTCAATTTAATTGATTTTCAAACAGAGAGACACGATATACTTTTGGTATACATTTCAAGTAATATTTTTATAGTGTGATAGCAATTACTAGCAAACATTGTCTATAGTTTTTACTGCTTCACATAAACATTTTAAATCTGCTAATAAACAAGAAATATTAGAAAAATAACTTTTAATCGCTTTTCTACGTTTATCAGTTTCATCGAAACATACAGATAAGTAGAATACGGCAAACATAGAGACCGATATGGACCAGTTCGTAGAATTATTTTGTAAGTTTTTTTGGTACGAAACACTAAATATTCATTTGGAAAATTTGCGACGTTATCCTTTGTCAGATTTCATTTTTATTTTTACTGTGTAAAGTTGAACAGCAACGGCACGTTTTAGTGCTATCCCATTATCCTAACACTATGCATACTGTAGCGGAACGCTTCAGCGTATTGGAAATTGGCCCATAAATTACACTGAACTTCCAAGTATTTTCTACTCGCTCGCCGCCCTTGTCACCTTGTTAAGGGACCGCGCGCCGGCTCAGCAGGTCGGCGGAGGTCATGGACCCATGACTCTTTGAACCGCAAGAATTCCTTATTGGCTAAAGACGAATTTCATAAATTCAGTATATACGAATAACCTCGCCTGTAGGGATATACCATTCATATAATCGAATACGGTATTGAAATGTGTCATCTAACAACACTATAAAATTATAGGAAAATAAGAAATATCTATATCTAATTATATGATTATTTTCAAGGACTACATTTTGATTTATGATTATCAAATCAATGTAGTAATCCTTAAAAGACAAATCAAATCTTTTATTATACAGGTTGTCTTACAAATTGACATCAAGCCTAAAATCGGGGACAGGCCAAGACGTAATCATTTTTTAGGAAAACTAATATCACCCTAATTTAGAAATTTCTGAGATGTGCAGGTTGTATATGAACTACGTTATCACTATGTCATTAATTGGCACGTAAATTATGGAATCGTTCAATTTAATTTAGTAACCATGAATCTGGAATATGTTTATGATTATAATGGAGCGTCAAATAAAAACAAAAGTGAAAAAAAATACCCAACAACGAAATAAACAACTATAAAATTGTAAACAAACTAAATATTTCTTTGAGAGATGGAGTACTGAACTATGTAGACATAGGTGGTTTTCAGTTTTTGAATATAAATTAATGAAATAAATGCCTGATGTATTACACCATGTACGATTTCACAGTTTAATAATTGTTACCTCTTAACGAAACATGTAATTTGCTTGTTATACTTTTTAGTTGCTTATTCGGTAATTGGCTATTGGTTTTTTAACCTTTTTTAACAAATACTTAGCTTGTTTTAATTTTTTTAATTCTTTACTCCTAGATCGGATATTATTTTTTTCACATCGATTGCTTTGTTAGTTTTTTATACATATCTAAGTCTGTACGATATAACTCTACGAATAGTCGTTTAGTCATTACATAAATAGCAAACATAAAACTAAACAATACGAATAATATATATGTGTGTGTGTATATGTTATTTAATATTAACAAGAAGCATTGATACTCAAAATTTAGGAGCTTATGTATAACTAAACTTACTTCGTAATAACGAGCTGATGTCCCTTTTGAACGAGAATTAATTAAAAGTCTCTCTTTAATTTACAGCTGGTTTCAAAGCTTTAATATGCAAGTTTTGATTCCTACATTAAATTTCATTCGTATTTTCTCGAAGTCGTTCCGCATGTGATTATTAAAACATTTTATTTTTTTAATAATGTTCAGTAATTAACTCCATGCAGGCTTATAGAAAAATTAAAAAAGAACAATTTGAATCTATGAAATGAATTAAATCTATCTAATTCATTTTCAATACCTCTGTTAATTTCTTTAAGTAGGTATTCATAAATCATTTTTAATATTTTAAACCAATTATTTAGAAACATACTATTATTAATATATTTATAAAAAGTAGATCACTCAATCATACATATTTAATTAAGTTCGGTATTATGTAACATGCATCTATAAATTAACTAAATCGTTTAGGATCTTCCACACAGTAAAGGTATAAAAACATAAGTTTATAAAAATGTTCTTTATCTTGGTAATACTATTATTGTTAGTATTTTCCATTGCTTCATCAATTTCAATTTCTTTTTTAGGGTTCCGATCTAAAATGGTAAAAACGGAAAAAACACTTATAGTTTCGTCATGTCCGTCCGTCCGTATGCCAGAGGCATTTTATTCAAAACCTACAAGACCTATATTGATGAAATTTATACTGTAGGTGTCTTGTGTGAGCCGCTACTTAGTTTGGTAGTTAAATAATAAAAATAAATATTTTTATGGAGGCGCTCCATACAAGTAACTGAACCTGAAAAAAGTGTGTTTTTGGCAAACATCAATGAGTTACACATATTTCGACAGTTCTTTTAAAAAAAAACTTTAAGGTTTCTAAGCGATTTTTCTGATTACGTGAATAATTTCGGAAATCATCGATGCAAAAATTGCAAAAATTATGTCCCCCCCTCTATTTTCTAAACCGTAAGTTCAAAAAATATGAAAAAAATAACGAAAGTAGCACTTAATAAATACTTTTAACTAAAAGTATTTCGTATTGCCGTATAATTGCGCTTCTCAAAAAAAGGACGAAGTTCCATAAATATATGCTTTTTTTACTGATACTATTTAGTTTACACTAGTGTAATAGTAAATAACTATTATGTGCAGGAAACATAGAAAAAGTATAACAACGTACATTTATCGTCTATAACCTGCATTTCTTTGTAATGATGGCTTCGGAACCCTATAATGAGCATGTTCCGACATGCTCTTGGCCAATTTTTTTACTTATTTAGTCTTTTAATTATTTGAAGCGTGCCACATTCTAGTAGCCCTCTTTAATTTAAGTTTCTAGTGTGTTTCTAAAGAATTTAATGCCACAATTCGTCCTTTTTGTAGTCACATACCTTTTTCAAAGTTTGAATGCTATGGCAGTGCTAATTATTACATAAGACAGATAGGTTAGTACAGAGAAATCAAAAATTTTTCCCAATTTTTCCTCTCAATGTTCTAGGATCGTATTTAAAATGTTTCTATATTTTTTATGAGTTATATATACATTTCCAACAAAAGTCTCAAAACAATTTTGTTTTAGTTTTTCGAAGGTTTCTAGGGTTCTTGAAAAACGTATGGAATTTAGAGGCATGTTGTATGAAACTCTTTTTTCACCAGTTTAAGTTCTTCATTCTTTGAATAGCTTTTATGACAATTGTTTGTTACAAAGTTTTCTCTGTCTTACGCCTCTACAGATGTTAATTTCAAAATTCTTTATGACTCGATTCTAATTTAACTCATACTTTTAGTATATAACTCGAATTCTACATGTACTTCTTACTATATTTTGGTAAAGTAATAGTAGAGATAAAGGAGAGGTACTTCGTGTTGACCTGTCCATGCGTTGTTATGTGAGATAGGGTAGAAAACTTTCTTTCAACGGATAAGCGTTGGGTAAAATGTACTTCGCTTTACTTAGCGTTTTCTTTTGATTAAGAAACTCTTTCACGTCTCCTCTTAAAATGGTATTTAGCAAAAAGTCACTTTCAAAATAAAATGTGCCTCCTTTTAAAGGTTGCTCGGGCTGAGACCCGTTAAATAGAAGACATGGAACGCAAGGATTATTTTAAAAGTGACTTTCTGTTAAATGTCAATTTAACAGAAAGTCACTTTTAGTCGATGAAGAGTATCTAAGTCTGCTATATGTTTGCGGTCGAGAAGTGTTTTTGATCACCGCCGGCAGTGGTGGTTAGAGTTTGTCCATGGACAATTAAAGTGTGTACGTTATTTACGACACGATTGATCTTTATTGTTGCCAATACCGGCGGGCTCGGCTTTTACATATTATCCAATTATAGCAAATTCTGTCAATTCTTATTTCCTCAGCAACTCCATTCATATTTTGATACTTTTTTCAGGCTGTAGGCTGATTTGGAAATTTTTTTGTTGGATTCTTGATGAGCAAACCAGTAGGCAGGCCAGTAGGTAATAAATGGTGACTGCCACCCAGAACATCCGCAATCCCAAAGCAGCCACTAGTGCATTGTCTGACTTTTCGAAAAGCTCTTTTTTTTGCAGTGTATCAGCTTAATTTTTAAACATCTGATATAGTGCCATACTTGTACTGAATATACATACACACTTTAAATTTTTTTCTTTAATTATTGGATGTTTGATATTAAAAGAAATGTTAAATTACCGTAGAGAACAAAAAATTAACGACATATAAATAATACTGGTTATGTCGATCATTTATAAGTTTTATTAATTCATTATGAAAGCAATTTTCATTTTTTTTTCTGTGTTTATATTATGTTATAATATTTATTATAGGTGGTTACAATATTGACGACAACGATCGCTAGCAACCCCCAGTCACTGAATAGCCAGCGTAAAAGATGTAATATCCAGGCTCTTCAATTCGGAACAAAAGATCCTATGTGCCTCCGGGCCGTGGTGTAATAAAAACCTAAAACAACAAAAACATTTCATAGCCGTGTAAAGTTTTGTTTGTATTTTATCGCCTACTACAAGAAATTGTAATTAAAATTTCGATTAAAGCACTGTGCTGACACGAAAAAGGCGACGCAGAATCGAAAAATAACCGCGATAATTATATAAATAAAATTTAGTTTAATTTAATAAAAAGAGACATCTAGACCTTTTCAAATTTACACACAAATGCAAACAACAAAATACGGATGGACATTTTTATTAACTAAAAAATATTATCCAGTGTTGATATAAGTAAATAACGATAAATAAAAACACGCTTATATTCATATGGACACTTTATTATATTCCAAAATGGGCCCGATTGTATATTAAATTACTTTTAGCAATGTTAAAATTCACAAAGTTCCAAATAATCATCGTTTCCTTTCCATGCATTTTACTTTAATTTCTTATTATATTGAAAGATTTTTAATTGATTTTTTTATTCCAAGAATCTATTGACATTGGTTCTAAATGGGATTGCAAAATTTCAGATTATTCACACGTTTAGAAGAAAACAGACATAGGAGGATTCCAATACATTCATAGAGGTCGAAGCTTGTTGAGAATAAGTTGAGAAAAATGAACATTTAAAACAGACGCTCTAATACGTTTAACACAAATTTCAAACCTGCTTAACGTGTCAAATGACCACACAGTTGTGTTCGGATGACAAACAAGGTGTAGGAAAGGTTTTTTTTTCTAAATTCGGTATTGAAACGCAAATTCTTTTTCTTACTTACTTCTTGATTTCTATGCGCACTAGCCGAGAGAAATATTTTATTTGGCTCAACTCCCGCCTTATACAACGCCTGCCTATAAAGCTTAGTACCGCTGTAATGTTATGTATATCTCTGCATTAGCTTTGTGGAACATTTTATTGTGTCGGCAACATGCGTCGTTTTATTTCTGTTGTTAAGAGAATTTATTATTTATGTCGATAATGCACGAATACAATGAGTAAACGAAATCGTTTTTAATTTCGGTTCAATCCTAGTAGTAAAGCCTGTCCGAAGTAAACGTATATACTTCGACAACTTAGAGTACAGTATTTTAATATCATAGGAATGCATTCAACATGGGGATTCGATATAATATTCATATCATTAATGAACAATTTTAAGCCTATTTATTGAAAAAAAAATTAACACCCTTAAACGTGACGCCGAATTATACAATTCTACCATTATGTCCATGTTATCAACAAATCGAAGGTGATTGTATGTACCATTGATGTTTACGTCGCATCCCCCCCAATAGAGGTCTTGGTAAAAATTCAAATTTAAATTTAAAATATTTTTACTTCGTAAGTTATAAAATAACACTTGAAATACATAAAAATATTTAGAAAATTTATAGTTTTTTTAAAAATTACCGTTCGTAAGGCATGTATGCCTCAAGAAGTACGAGCAAAGAAACTTGAGATTTGCTATTTTCAAACCAAATTACACACAATCGCAATCAAATATAAAGAGAAACAAACCTGTAGGAAACAGTTACTTTAA
This sequence comes from Eumeta japonica, assembly GCA_005406025.1. Taxonomy (NCBI): domain Eukaryota; kingdom Metazoa; phylum Arthropoda; class Insecta; order Lepidoptera; family Psychidae; genus Eumeta; species Eumeta japonica. The sequence continues at coordinate 95,522 of BGZK01001680.1, read as the reverse complement.
GTTATTATAAATTAAAAATTTCAGCGATGTAGCACATAGTATCTTACATTCTGAGAATTACACTAATTCCATATTTATTCACTTAAATCTATGCAATATCTGATGATACTACGTTGGTTTTCATGTATGCGTATAGATATGCAAATCATTAAAATAACGACTCCGTCTTTTCCTCGTCGTAATCGATAAAGAAAAGCATATCGACGCTATAGAATAAAAATTAATCAGACTCCACTTTCAACCTCCAACTCCAGCGATAAGCGTAAAATTAGAGTCTAGTTGTCTGTTTGAACAAAGTAATAAAGCGTAATAGTACATTCTTATATTTTAGCTGTACCTAGTTAAGGACCGGCTTAATCGAAAATCACATTAAAATAATGATTGTTTTCAGTCAAACCATCGTAGTCAGAATTTCATAGATCTGAAACAAGGTATCAAAAGAAAATGGGCCTAGAAAATGGAACGGATGGAGAATAAACAATAAAGATGAAATTGCTGTATTTGGCTAATTAGCGAACGGAAAATTATTATGAAGCTCAAGCATAATATCTGACTACCTCGTACGAACCATAAACAAAAGCTAGTAATATATAACATAATTATAAAAATAAATTAAATTTTAATATTGAAATGTATTGCTCAAATCAAATATTTTTTCAATATGATTCTATAAAAAAATAATCTCATAAAAATATTTATGAATTTTAAAACTCGGAAGAGGTTTATTCCATAAGAACTTTTATCGAAAAATCTTCTGTACGATCAAATTTATTTCGTTCCTTTCAAATAAATTTATTTCATTTCGTAAATGTAAAAGAGTTACAAAATGAACACTGAATACTCTATAAATGAGTCGAAATGAGAGAAGAAGCATTCCATAAATGAGGTATGACAAAAATTTAAGTCGCAATTGTTTCGATTCCTAACTATAACTGTTGAAATTATATTCGACGTACTTTTAAATACACTACTGTTATGAAAAAGTCCATAAAACTATACGGAGCTAACGTGGAACTAAAGTAATGCACCTTTGTCGTTATAATAGTAATCGCGTTCCTAATCGCCATCCCCAACAATGTCAATAACTGTCACATTGCAGTCTATTCGTTATCAGTGTTATACGAGTGGAGACCGCCTGTATTTTCCCACCTTCAGAAAGCACAATATGTCGTCTTTTTATGCCTTCGCAATGGCGTCGCCGAAAATTTGTGTTTTTCGTAAATAATATTTAAACAATACACGAGCAGGAAGAGATACTATTAAGGGTTGTATATATATTTTTGTGATATTGTATGTTGTTTGAAATCCATAGCAAAGGATAGCGAAACAGCGAAAGTAAAAATATTATTATTACAAATGGAAAACTTCTTAATATATGGATATTACGAACATAATAATAATAATTATTATTATTATTCGCACGTATTCGGAGACTTTTCACTATGCACTCTCGTAATCGAAGTTTAATCATACCAATATAAAAAATCTATTTTTTTTTCATTTAGGTAAGGAACATTTCCTTCGGCAGTACATTAAAAGAAACAACCGAACATAAGTAAGTGTTAATGGTAACACTGTGGTAGCGTTACCTAAGTGTGTGCTAAAAACTGCTAAAACAGAAACAGTTCTTGGTTTAGTGCTCCATAAATGTGCCCGTCGGCGATACAAAGAACTGGCTATTAGCTTATACCGCGGTCTATTAAAATACCACCTAACGCTACCTACTAGTTTGATTGCATTATTATACACGTACAGCTATGATCTTGTACTTTGAGTCATACCGGGTATTCATTGTTTATTAGTAGTGTGTATGTGATAGTTATTTATGAATATATGTGGGGGTGAGTGTACAAGAATCTTAGAAAAGTATTAGTAATTATTTAAAAAAGCCGAAAAAATGAAGTAAGTTTCCATTGAAAATGATAGTTTACTCTAAGATCCTTTTGATAACAATTTATTCCGCCAGAAGGGAGTGATTATGGAATTGAAATAAATTTAAGAATTTCGTCATGAACACTCTTATATCAATAAATATACTAAGCAAACGAAATATTTGTTTTTTTGATACGATTATTTTTGTAATAGTTCGCATTAATAAAAAATAATCGTAAAAAATGTTATTACATATTAAAATAAGTAAAAAGATAAAATAAACTTATCTCTTTAAAATAAACTTGAAAAGTTCACGTCAATACTTTTCATTAGAATAAGTAAAGACCAAAGGCCACCTCTGGTTACGATTTAAACATACCTTTTGTGCTTACTAATATTCATGCATCATTTCATATATTCTCATGCATATCAGATGCTTGAAACTTGGCTTTTCTTTATTAATGTTCCTAATGTTGCTTACGTAACATTTCTTAGAGATCATGCCCGAACTTTGATCACATATATTGGCTCTATACATTTTTTTCATTACTCTACTTTCATTCTTCTTATCGGACAGGGAAATCATTTCGACATACGCTTTGACAATTGCTCTACGTTATTACAAATTTTTCAAACCGAATCCTTTCTGGCATCATTTTTCTTATCTTAATCTTTCGAGGAGACTATATAAACTATGCAGGAATCGTATCTTCACTGCACTAATTCTATTTTTACTGTACTTCTTCCGTGTTAATCTATCGCTACCAACAAAACTGTTCTTTTGAAAACAAATGAGCTAGAATACCCAAGCTTATGAACATCGCTTGTACTTATTTTCACTTTTAGATATAATCATAAAGAATAAAATAGAAATGAATTGCATGTAAGTACTTCTAATCTAAAAAACGATCCAATTTTCTAAGTGTTGATCAAACATTTATGACTAACTATTTTACCTTAATGTATATTAATTTTAATAATGTGATGGGGTGCTTATAACTAAGTCGTGACCGACGTAAAAGGTAACAGAATACATATTTTGTTGTATTTCTACACAAGTTTGGTTCCATCAGTCATTTCACACATGTCCACACAGCAATATCAAAGTTCTATTTCGATATCTCTTTTACATACCATAACGTCGCTCTCATATCATGTATATAACTTATTCAAATGATATAATCTGGCGTACTTCAAGTATTCGGTGAGCGAGTTCCACCCGCTACAAGTTACCTGGAGCGTGCCTGCGCAAGTCGGGTCTAGCCAATTCCGTGAGCGCGTAATGAGAATTCTTCCGGTCTCTCTCACATTCCCGCCGGGGCAAGGTCGACGTAAATCCAGTGAAATGCTCATAAAATATAATTGGACCCGGCCGCTTTGCGTGTCACGTCAGATTCTCAGACAGAATTGAACTACGGAGTCGGCTACGGAGGCGGGAGTTATGGGACGTCGTCAAACGCCCGCGACGGAAAACAGCTAATGAATAATCATTGTAATCACACGTCGTGGCGTGCCTCCTCGCATAAACACGTAGGCAGGGGCTCATATGTCGCCGCGACGAAATTTACACGTGTTAAATGTACGACAGACGACACGATTTAGCTCAACAGTTTTCGCGACAGATTGTATTGTATAAACCGACTGCATTGTGTGTAGATGAATTATAATTTATGGATTCTTTGGTCAAGTTGATTCAATTTTCTTACAGATCAAGATTGTGATTTTGATTGCACCGATAAATTTTACAGCTTAAAGGCTCGTTTACAGAATTTGTTACAACTTTTGCGGTCTGGTTCCCATTTTCACAAATTTCCAAACTTGGCTGCTACTCCGGAAATATTTTTGTTGAATATTTCAGAAACAACTTTTTAAGTTTGGAAATGGAAGATAAATGCGTCACAAGAGACTTTGAAAAAATAATTGAGAGTCATTCGTGTCTGTGGAGCACTAAAATTTCTTCATAATATTGAAACAATGGTATAATTTAATAGTATTATACATCGTTGAAAGCGAGGCAAACAACACAACGCGGTTTGGGATGTTATACGTTCCTTCCGTGGTGAGTACCCATTTTTTTTTTACACCAGGATGAAAGTTCTCGACATCGGGAAGAAAAGTGCTACCTTCTCTCCCGGCCCACACCTTCCTGAAATTATCGCTTTTAATTACCGATATCAATCCCGTTCGCGGATTGTTAAAATAATCGCGGGGGCGGGTACATTTTTTTACCGGGAACATAAAGCGAACTTTCCACTCCGGTATGAGCAGCGAGAAAAACAAACGAAAAGCAAACTTTCCATCAAGAAGTGAGAAAAATGTAACTTATAATACTAACGTGGTTACCGAAATCAACTGCCTCTTCTGGACTGAGTAACCAGAATAAACTATAGCAGGTGCAGATTATTGTCAAAATTAAATATTTGGACTGTCTGTAGGAAATTTTTAAAGTCAATATGAAATATTTTTAAAGAAAATATAAAAATAAACATTTTTGTGTCATTATTTGCTTAATTATTATTGACTGTTGTAACAAAATAACAACATTCCCCACAATTTTAATTCGAAAGAGTCTTTTCAACATTCCTGTCTTATTGTCTTATATTAAAAAAATCTTTTTAGATTCTTTTCACATTCATGTTCCTATTAAATTTCATCTTACGGACTATGATATTACGTACATTATTTAGATAGTTTTGTAGTTACACATTTAGTTTCGTGGGCGAGAATAGAGGATTAAAGAAGGCACTGCAATGTCTATTCAAAGACTCCAGTGCCTATGTTAGAATAAACGTGGTACACACTGATTTGTTTTGGTATCCGTAGAGATGTCAAAAAGGGATTCGTAGTGTTACCTCGGCTTATTCTATTTATGGATAACGGTCCGTTTGAAAAATAGAACCGGTTAGCGGTGATTTGAAAAAATAAGAGTTTGGGCTAAGAATGTGTCAGCTATATGTTAAATGGCTCTTGTACGACGACGACCAATCTAATGTCATGCTTGGGCCGAAAGTGTGTAAGTTGATGGTAATGATAGGCAAAAATAATGATTATGTAAAGAAAAGAGATATGAAAGTTAATGTCAGCAGCCTAAAGTCATGGTATTTGAAAGAAGCCAAAGCGTGAATAAATGAGATATGCGAGGGCCGCTCACTATTAATGAGAATGAGGTGTAAACTTTGTGAAATTAAAGAAAAAGTAAAAACTGGCTGATAAAGCTGGAAAATTGATTAGACCTTAAAAAAGAAAGCTATTTTAAATATCATTAGTTATTTAAAAATGGAAGTCTTTTGTTTGCAGTTTATCATAGCGTGTTGTTGATAATAAAAAAAATTGAATTGCGCGCGGTCATTAAGTTTCTATGCTTGAAAAATTTCAGCACAGAACGAGTTAATTAAAACACTTAACACTTACAAAGATACTGTAAGAACAAATGCTCCACCGTATTCTACAGTTGCTCGTTGGTGCGCCCAATTCACATGCAGCAAAGATAGTCCTCGCCTGGGTCGTCCAACAACGGTAATGATCAGAGAAATGGTAAAAAAGTGAAAAAAATTGTTTCAGTATATCGTCGTATCGCGGTACATTTTACAGCCGAAATAACAAAGATTTCGACTTGTAGCGTGCGTAGTATTTTACATAAACGTTTAGCGATGAAAAAAGTATCCGTGTCCCCGGAATGCTTACCGATTCACAATAATAAACCAGGCTTAATATTTTTTGAGCTTCTTCGGAACTGTTTCAACAAGATCCAGATAGTTTTTTGACTCAACTTAAAAACAAGAATGAAACGTGGCTTCATCTTTATGACTCAGAAACAAAATTATAGTTTATGACTTGAAAAAGATCATCTCTAACTCTTAAGAAATTTAAGGTGTTTGTTAAGCCGTTATGCCGGAAACACCATGAGTTCTCTGTTCTAGGATAGCAAGAAATTGTAAAATATGTCGATTATGGAGCAATTGTTATGGACCCTTTGTATGCAGAACAAATAAAAAAAATACGTGATCAATTTCGAAAGAAACGGCGATGCTCACAAGTCCGCCGTTGCTATAGCTTCAATTCGAGATGATGCCTTCAAAACACCTGAGCAACCTCTATATTCACTTGACCTAGGCCCTAGTGATTTTTATCTACTTTCAAGGTTGAAGGAATATCTGAAAGAATAGAGATTCGAAGATGATGAAGCAGTAGTCGCTACTATACAGGAATTTTTAAGTGCTCAGGATGAAGAGTTTTTTAAGAAAAGAAGTTTAAGCTTAGAAAAATATACGCCGAGTGTATAATGCTAAAAGGCGTCTATATCGAAAAATAAAATAACATTTAAATAAAAAAAATAAAATAAAAGTTAAATGGAGAAAATAAAGCGAATAGATTTTTACTTGTCGTTGTGAATGGTAAAAGTATCTAACGACAAGAGCGTATAGCTATTAATAATGTATTACTTCAGGGCAAGATAAGTGGCTTTCTATTGTCGTAAACGCTAGTAGAAAAGAAAGCTAAATATATGGGTTAGGCTGACGTTTGACATTTCATTAGCTAACATCAATCGCGTATGTTCTACGAGGCTTTATGACAAGGAAAGCCACCTTCTAGCCCTGTTGGTCTTTATTTTTATGTACGACAATGAAAATTATATATTTGGAGTACCTTTAATATAATAAATATAGACATTTTGATTTCAGAGAAGAATGTGGTTTGAAACAAAATGTAGTTGTTAGAATAGAAAAAAAAACTGTGTTGCAGTGGTTTGACTATTTGGAAGGAACGAATGAAATCAAACTGACAAAAAAAATCTATAGAGCGAACTCGTCTGATAGAAGAGTCGGCAAGAATCTCCTTAGAAAATCTGATGTAGATCAAACTGGTGGAGTATTAAAGAATGGCTAAATTTAAAACACCCTACACCGACGAACTTTTATAAAAGGAACAATGGATGTCAGTAAAAAAAGCGCTATATGTACAGACGTGAGTTTATAATAAAGGCGTAGTTAATTTCGTTACTTATCATTACGTTTAAAACTATGATAACGCATTTTTGACGTTATGTTACTTGCAGGCCGCCCGTTTAAATAGACAAATCATAAGCCGTTTGCCGATATCGATTAGATCGCTTACGTTTTACAGTAACCTTATATCCAAAACAATTAACACCAACGAGGCCACACACAAAATATAACAGTCAAGCCAAATACCGTGCCTTGGTTTCGCTTTGTCGAATCGGAATGTTTGCATTCAACGTCTTGCCTGTATAAATAATATTTAAGTTGAAATACACACACGTCTCTGAACTTCCATAAAACTTCATACATTAAAACTTGTTACCTACCGTAAAAGCGAAAGTCAAATACTTGAACAGTTCGAGAAAAGCGGGATAAGTGAAGAGACACACGATTACTTTAGAGCTCCTCGTTCTGGAACTTTCCTTTGAAAATCTCACGTAACGAGCACGAAATAAAGATCACTGTTATTTTCCGATACAATGCACCTCTTTGTGTTTGGCTAAGCTTTTTGGCAATCCTTTTTGTGCAGCGTGAGCTCTATCCTCGATCTGCTATTTCGAAGTGAAATTGGAAAAATAGAAAATTTATATGATTTCTTCAGTGCGATTTTTTTTTATTATTTTTATAACAAATTATTTCTTCAATAATAGGCAGAAAACTGAGAGCCAATGTAAATATTAAATGTAAAAATATATTTTTTTGAATGTTTGTTATTATACAGTTACGCTCAAACTGCTAAACGGATTGTAATAAAGATTATATTCGTAATTAGAGAACCCAAGAAAATTTAAATGATAAAATAACACAATCATTTTTCGATTTTTAATTAAGCCCAACAACGAACGGCGCGAGGGGAAAACGGCTAGTTGATTATATACGTCAAACAAAGAGCAATGTCTCCACGCTAAGGAATTATCGGACAAAGAAAGGAACTTAATTATGAAAAGTAGCTAAAAGGAAAAAAACTGTACGTACTTGCAAAAATTATGAATTATGAACTAGCTATTTATATTAGAAAGGCCATCGAATTACTTAAGCTATAATGTTAATGAACTACTTATCTATGAAACATTAGGTTCTCCTTAATATGGCTTTGATATTGAATCACGATTTATAGCTTAAAATAATGCAAGCAAATATTTATTGAAACCTGTATCCTTGATGAAAAAATGCTTATAAGACCATTGTCATGTTTGTAGGCTTGTCTGTATGTTTGTCTGTCGGTCGGTCACAATCACTGAAGAAACACTGAAAAAGAACAAACAGAATTTGCACACTTACGGTACCGTAAAAACATAATTAAGTACATTACTTAATTTTTTTTTTGTATTCGAAGTCTTGTAAATAATTATTTTTTATAGCGGGAAATTAACGGTTTACATCACGGTGCATACTCAAATTATAAATGAAAATTTGTATTCACCAAAAAAAATTAATGTGATATAACTACAAATTAACAGTTTTTCTAGTGTCAATAAATGCGGCCAAAATGGCCGTATTTTTGATTACCTTGTCTTAGAAGTTTGAATTGTTGCAGTTTCAACAGGTAACTTATACTTAAATATTTCATGCACATATTAATTTCAAAGATAGCCGGATGGACAACGGAGAGGCCCTATAAGGGTTCCTTTATAGGCCTTTTACGGAATTTTGTTATGGGTCACGCAGCCGATATTAACACAATTTCGTGTTGCAAAAGCGAGCTATTAGTACTGTTTACGATTTGAGACCAATAACTCCCAGAGAAAAATTTAAGGCAATTTATATCTTAACTTTAGTATCACAACACATATACGAAAATCTAGTATATGTCAAGAGAAATATAGATTTGTTCCGAAAAATGAGCAATATCCATAACATTAACACTAGACATAGTGCAACATAAACATAAGAACGATCTTGCTGTTCATTAAACCAGTTTAAGCAAAGTTAGCAAAACATTTAAGGGGAAATACGTGCGCTTTAACGTTAAGATCCTAATTGAAATTGAAAATTTGCCATTTTATGAATTTAAACGTTTCGTTAAAAGAAAATTATGTGACAAGGACTATCCAAGCCGTCAGCAAAGGAAACACTACAATATATCTAGCAATAGACACTGACTCCAAAAAATAACAATAATTGTAACTACATTATATTATCGTAATAATTTGATTGACTTTTAAGCAGTCTAATATTTTTCATTTCATTTTATTTAGAAGAAATCAAAAAAAACATTTTGATCATTGTTTGATATTCATAGGTGTGTTGAGTTAAATTTGAAGTGAATAGGTACCTACCTACATTTTTGTGTAGTAAGCACATAGATCGTACCTACATATTGATAAGTAGAAAAAGTAAGTTGATTAATAAGTTGTAGAAGAATATGCAACTATTTTTTTACTTTTTAATGCCTTTTAAATTGTTTTGGAATAGTTTTTGTTTTGAAGTCGGTTTTTTATAGTAAAATTATTATTTATTTTTTGATTTTTAGTGAATCTGAAGTACACTAACTAATTTGTCTGAATATGGGTAGGCCTACTAAATATGCTGCTCATATATCGCACCCTTACTGTAAACCGTTAAGGAATTCCATTGATCATCATATTCGATTACAATAATTACTTGACCATAACGACGTTACGGTAGATGACTCAAATATCCGGATAGCCCATAAAAGATTTGGCCGAGTTAATTTGCTCCTAAGAATTGAAGAGTTCCGTTACTATATCATGGATTCCATAATTAAAACCTAACTAAAGTTTCATCAAACTACCCTTGAAGTAAAAAAAGAATCACTGAAATCGGTTGGCGTGATATTGAGTTATTCGTTCATTTATCGCGCAATACTCAATGCAAATTTAAGATTTATATGATTTTCTCATGGATGCCATTGTCAGAATTAAACTAGATTATAATGGGACTACACGGAAAGCACCAGCTTTCAAACAAAAGAAGAATTATAAAAATCGATTTACCCAGTCAAAAGTTCTAAGGTAACAAACATAAAAAAATACAGTCGAATTGCGAACCTCCTCCTTTTTAATTTTGAAGTCGGTTAATAAGAACAACCCTTGAGTTTATTGCCCATTCTTCTCAAGGTGAACCAACATTTCGAATGGGTGGTAATGTCGAAAAGAATTCATTAATGGCATATTTTAACTATAACTTCTTTACCTATCAAATAAAAATATTTTTATTTGATTGTAAAATATTCTCTACAGCGTATAAACCCAACTCATTATTAAAGGCGGTGCATGACATCACAAATCACAAGTATCCATTCGTCCAGCGCCACAGTCGCTCCTCACTGTTACGTAGCTGGACGTCAATTAAGGTCGATAAAAGTTAATCACGCCGCGTCGTTTCCCATCGAGCTCCGTAACCGGAGAATCATATTTTTCACCCTGACATTCAATCACGGGGACGGCGGCCGACGTCGGCCGACACACGAACGGCTGTAAGCGTCCGAAACAATTCCAATAATGACAGTTTAACGTGCGCCGTAGTTGGTTCGTGCGACGTCATACGAAGAAATCGTTGGCGGTGCCTTCGAAACGGTAAGCGTGACCTCGACTCCATACCTACGGCAACTTTTCAACTAAGCGAAGGATCAATGAAGGCTTTATGGGCGAGCTTGTGCCCGGCGGCCGATATGCTTTTAAATCAGAGATAAAAATGCTGTGACAGTCGGGAGGGATAATAAAAATATGCAAATGTCCCAGCGGTTTTCCGCCGGCGGGGTTCTCTTGATGGGCGCCATTCGCTCTATGCAGATTCCACTCGGCCCAATCTATATGTCCACAGCGAGATATACGGCGGGCTGTAGCTGATTTTTTTTCGTCAATATATCGTTTATAATAAATTAGAAGGATTCAAAAAAGAGCCAAAATAACTGTATTTAAATTTTGTTTGAGAAATATTTGATTTTTAAATATTTCTATTGCATGCGTGTACTTTCATTTCCTCGAATGGTTTCTTTGTATAAGAGTTATATCACCTCGTTATAGAAATATATCATCGCCATTTTGTTTTTTATTTCATATTTGGAGACCCATTAAGAGCTGTATATTTTCATAAATAGCGAATAATATTAATAGGTTATAAATATTCGTTAACGAAAAAAAAACGGGACACAAATAGGCCGATAACGTGTCTCGGAATATTGCGTTCGGTGATATAAGAAAATGTATTGTCGATGACAAAAAAAAACAGACGTGGTCACTCAGTGTCGGTTGTTACTAAAATATATTGTATTTGGTGCCGATGTTCAGAGCGCTGATGCACGCCCATTCGGTTTGCCTATGGAAATTTAATTAAAAGCCGATTTTTTCCGAAGTTTTTCCAAATAAAATCCATTTTGTTTTGTTGGAATGTACACATACGAATCGTTAAAGGAAACTGTTAATTTGTTTTCGTATTCCGTGAACGCTTGGCGAAATGTCTGTTAGAATTAGTCGACCTTCTTCTCGGAGAACATACGTGCCTGGCGGAGGGACATTACTAAAATACCCCACTTTTGAGTACGTGTGTAATATAATAAAATATATTACATGGCCTATGTTAGATTTTTATATGTCGGTATCCATACTCGACTATTTAGCGTGTACATACAATTTTAGTTTACGTGTATGTAAACGTCTTTATTGTTGTTTATTTAGTTACTCTTAAAGTAATAAAAAATAATTGAAATTATAGGACAGCGATTGTATGCCTGCAGTTTTATTACTCGTGCAAAAGTTCGTGTTATACGTACTTTACGACTAGAGAATACAATACGGAAATCGGCCGGAATCCCGGCCGTTTTCTGGCCCCGAAAATCCCGGGACTGTACTTGGCTCATCTCGGGATTTTCGAGATTGCCACAAACAGGTCTAATTTGCGTTCCGTAGTTTGTTGCGTCTTGACAATAACTTTGCCTAGATTATTTAAATAGTATTTATTACATAACAACAAAAACGACCCTTAAATACGCCGTACGATACGTACTACACAGATAGAGCCCTAATAATATGTTTGTCGTAGAACTTAGAAGGGACTTTCCCGCTCGAAATACTTCAATAGAATACTCTTAAGGTAATTCCCCAACGAGCCAACAGGGGAATCACCCGATCACCTCATATAATATTGTTGCGGGGTATTTCCGTCGGGGATTATACGAGATTATAAATACGGCAATCAGGTCTTATTTTTTTCATTTATTGTTCTGGCAGTAATAACGTAACGTAGGTTACGTTACGTATGTCATTTACATTTAAGATTATCTGAAATTAAGAATAGCAGGAGACTTTGTTAAACATAAAAAAGACAGTGATACGACGTCAGTATGGAGTTACTTTTTAGTTGTAAAGGACGGAAATAGTGCTAAATGTAAGCGATGCCCAGCCATTCTCAAGACTTTGGGTGGATCGACAAAAGGATTGCATACACATTTGTCATCAAAACATAACATCAAGGTTATATCAGCTTCAACAAGTCAAGATTCTGAAAATCTGAACACAGCAACGCCGCCTGCCAAGCGAAAGTTAGATGATTATTTTACTAAAAGCGCCGAGGATATCCTAGATGATGTTTTGGCAAGAATAATTGCATTAGATGGATTTCCGTTCCGTGTATTCATAACTTCAGATGAATTGAGAAAATTGCTCTTAGCAAGATACACGGATTTACCAAAGTCAGCCGTCACCATTCAAAATCGCGTTATGAATTACAGTGAAAAAAATCAAAAAGCAAGTAACTTCAGAATTGAAACATTTGTAAAATGCAGGTGAAAGATTTAGTCTTCCTTTCAACGAGTGGCCTTCAATGTCTAACAAAAGATATATGGCTGTCAATGTTCATTCATATAAGAAATTTTGAAACTTAGGTCTTGTACCTATTTATGGAAGTATGACAGCTGAAAATTGTCTTCGTATATTGAAAGAGCGTTTAAGTAAATTTGATATTTCTCTGGAAACTGTCATGGTGGCTATTGTAACAGATGGACCAAATGTTATGATAAAGGTGGGACGGCTTGTTTGCGCTGAACAACAACTGTGTCTCGCACATTATGTCAATTTGGCCGTCTGTGATGTGCTTTATAAAAAACATTATTGTTTGCAAGATAGCCCTACCTCAGATGATACTGATAGCTGTGGCTGTTGATTATATGGACGACAATGATGATGATGACCATTTAGAAGACTTAGACTGCTTAGAATCAGGTTTAATCTTAATGTCACAAAACGATCTTGCGCGAGAATACATACCAGAGTTAACGCAATTAAAAAACATTAATGAGCTGTAAGAGAAAGTCCGCAAAATTGTAGTGTATTTCAAAAGATCACCGTTGAAAAATGAAACAGTATTTCAAAAATACGTGAAAATTGAACATGGAAAAGAGCTGTCACTTTTTTTGGACTGTAAAACTAGGTGGAATAGTCTTTTAATAATATTGGAGAGATTTTATCTTTTAAAAACCTACATTTAAAAAGCTCTTATAAACCTCAATCATCAAATTTGTTTAGAAGATGTTGAATTTGAATTGGTAAATAAAATTGTTAATGTCCTGACCCCAATCAAATTGACAGTATAAGCAATCTGTCGGCGAGATGCCAATTTATGCACAGCTGATGCTGCTTTAAAATTTGATAAAAAGCAACTGTCTAGCAAAAACTCAGCACTTGTTAAAAAAATGAAAACATGTTTAGTGGACCATATAAAGAAACGACGAAGTGATAATTTAACCGGTGTGTTGAATTGTTTACAAAATCCACGAAAAGATGAAGAAAATCAGTTAATAGGAATTGGAATGGCATGACTTATTTCCAGTTTCTACACAGGCTTTACTGCGGAACCAAATAAAGAGTATTGTTAAAAGACTTAATAGTCGAGATGACACGCGGAAGAAGAAGAGAGATCAGGATCACAAACAGGTGTTGAGCTTAAGGCCTGAAACCTCCGAGCCCCAATTGACATTAAAGAAAAAGTTGCAACTGGAAATTGATAAGAGTATGAAATCCCCAAATCCTGAAGTAGAAGTACAAAATGAATCGGGGTCGGTAAATAGTATTAGACGTGAAATGAGCCTGTTCGAAAATGGAGGAGTTCGTGGATATCACTTAGAAACTGCCTATAAATATCTAATTTCTATTCCTCCAACCAACGTAGAAGCTGAGCGAGCGTTTTCAGCTGCTGCTTATGTTGGCAATAAACTACGAAGCAAGCTTGGAAGTCAAACACTAGATGCTTTGATATTTCTGCGATTGTATTTTGGAAATTCTAAATAGTTTTTGTGTTGTCTTTTTGATTTTTTTTAAAAATAGTATTTTTTTTTATTGTCTATTTTATTGTATGTATTGTCTATGTATATTGAGATTTTTTGTGTGTGCAACGATATTTAAAAATATTTTTTAAGAAATTACTCAAGTTTTTTTTTATTTTAGCCCAAATAGAAACTACATAATCTAATCCTGAGATAGTCCCGGGATTCCAGGAATACGTATGAAAAATCCCGTAATCCCGGATAGATAAATATGTTCGGGATTGTATTTTCTATTTACGACTGACTTACGTTTAAATATAAGAGCTATGAAAAATTTTCTTCAATAGACAAAGTATAATGTACACGTAGAATATTGAAATCGAACGTCAATAATTAATTTGGCCAGTGACCTATCACCAATAAGTATGATGATACTACCAATAAGTACTAGAGGACTGATTTTAAACCTCACAAAAGCTTTCATATCTTAAAGCCAGCTTAAGTTGTAATCACGATTATTTACGCAATCGTTTTCTCGTGTCCGTGAGTTATCCTTTTAATAGTACTCGGGGATAACTGAAGACGAGCAATTTCCTTTGGCAATTTTCTTTTAACGAGCTCAAACAAGCTTCCGAAAACTTCAAAGATTCTTTGTAAGAAGTATGTTAATAAATTATTTGTTTACGTTATCCGTGAAATAATTTGAAATTTATAATGCGATTCTTTTATGCGGGCTCACATATTTCCTAACATTTATTAAATGTCTTGGTGATATTGTTGGATAAAATTATTATCCAAAACGTTACGTTATCAAGTAAAAACTGCGCAAAAAAATATTTTGTGAGCTTAACAAGTTCTGTGGTGGAATGGTCGGCGTATTGCTATCGCTATCTTTGATTACAGATGAAATTAGCAATGAGTTTTTATTTAAATATCTCAGTGATCCACTTCCTCCGTGTGTAGGAAAGCACTTTTGCCCTCGGTTGCGAACTTTGCTAATGCATAAGTGACAGCAGTTGTTTACATCAACAGTACAAAAGGGTTCGCAGTCCAATAATGGTTATAACCTGGAATAAAAATTTCCGAGGATGTATCCCAGTGACAAAAAGGTAATGTGAAACATTCGACACTATCAATCTGTCTCTCATTATAGCAAACGAGTAAAGCAGAAAAGTGGAATATTAGGTGAATATTAGGAACAGCAGAATATTAAACAAACTAGGCTGGGTGGTAAGATATTTAAAGATTAAAAAAATAAGGAAATGGAAAAGCTTTTTAATTTCTTTTGTGTGTAAATCATTGAAAATAAATATATAAATAGTGATGTGACAAAATAGTGTAGTTCTAGCCAATAACAATGTCATCTATCAAAACTGCACTATTAGTAAACACTAGCCCCTAGGCTAGCGTAAAATATGTTGAAACGATTTAGTAAGAGGACAAGATGAATTAAATGAAATAGAAGAGAGAGGCTATATGAGACAGAAGGGTCGTCGAGAGTTATCCTAAAAAGCCTAACGCGCCGAATTCATGACATCTATCTGTACATTTATTATTACTTTCTATCCATTTGTACGTTTATGTCCTCTCTTAATACCATTTATCCGATTCAAATGTTTTATTTATAAATTCCTTGCTATGAATTCAGGTCATAAGATATATTTTGTTATATAAAGTTACATCGAAACAAGTAGCGATGATAAAAGTGAATAAGTCGGAAAAAAGACGATTTGGAGGCGCTTAAATGGCCTACGCTGAGAAAACTATGTCAGACATATCAAATTAATATACTACGTAATTGTGATCCTTTAAAAGACATACAAAAAGTGAGCGTAGTGTATTTGTATTTTCTAAGGAATTTCAAGAAGCATTTCTGTTTTTAGAATAACAGCCCGTGGTTGATGACGGGCGCAGTCGGAGGAGGCGGGTGAGGCAAGAGCGGGGCTGTACTATTCGGGCACTGCTTTATTTATAAAAAACAACCTAAACGATAATTCTAGCACCCATGAGAGCAGAGCCGCGAACACAACTAGTACTAAATAAAAACAGTGTGCTAAATATTCGAAACTTACGAGCTTATATGTATATATGATATTGATGAATGACAATACAGAAAAAGATCTTACACTTTGTGGATCTCTATGATATATGTATCTACTTATAAGAAAAAAGCGGGAGAATAATGCGCCACATTACGTTTTTGTGGATTCTTTAAGTTCCTTTTTTGTTTCTAGAAGAGTTACTACAAAGAAATGTACTTTGCAAATAAGTTGTAGTGTAATACTGATACAATGTATGAATTAGTGTTTATATCAAACAAGGGCGAAGGTCTATTAAGATTTATGTTAAAGTCGTGTAAGTTTTGGAGTTCGTCACGCTTGTATATGGAGACACAGATTGAACGTTTATCTTCTGATATTTATTTACATATACATAGAAAATTATAATATGTCAGCTGATAATATTTTATGCTTATATAAAAAAAATTAAAAATGCGAAAAGAACGAAAATATGATTTCTTGCATTTGCTTATTAGATAAGGAGGGCACTGTAGTACATTGGTCCTAATATTTAGTAGAGTCACATATAATAAATACATAAATTTAAGACAATATCTTATAAGATAGAGATAGCGAACATTCCTTGATGTCTTCTGATTTTAATGTTTTATTCTAATTATTTTAATTTAATGGGTATATACATCACCATATTTAGCTTACGTACTTTTATTTATTACTAAACAAGAAACAATATTTCTGATATCATTCCGCTATCAATAGTTATTCGTCACGGGAGTGACCGTGCACTCAGTCACGCAATTGAATAGCAATGTTGTGTTGAGTCTACGCCGAATTGGGCGGAGTCATTTGGCTGTCACACTGCATTATATATCAAAAGAAAGCAGTAGAACGTGTATCAAAATGTTGAAATACTGGATGAAATCTTGCTTCAGTTATTGGGCCCCTATTCACATGAGATTTTATTTAATTAAACGAGATTTTAATAAATTTACGTTTATTATCAAAGCCTCCATGACAACTTTGTGTCATTTATACCATTAATTAAATGTTTTCATAGACAAGGTTAATGTCATTGAAAACATACTTTTTAAATATTTAATAACTTTATTTCACTACATAGTGGCATTAAATTAAATCTTAAATTTAAAATAAAAGGATTAAACCAATTTAAAATTAAGTAATATTCGTTTTATATTTAATGTTCTAAATTAAAATGAATAACGTATAATATTGCCTACATTATAAAAATCAAATATTCACTGTTGAAGTATGTTAATGAAAAGAAATTTATACTAAGTCTGTTTATATTTGTATAGAATTTGTAGTAGAAACTAATGATTCGTATCACGACTCATTTTGATCGCAAAGGTTATAATTGAAACATTTTCAGAAGCTAAACTGACGATACAATAGAGTTCCAGATATTTCTTTAACATCTCCTTTTCTAAATTATTATCTTACTAAGATTATACGAGGGTGTGGAACTTGTATTTCAAACATTGCACATGAGACATCGAAAGATAAACGAAAGAATTTGCACTATTAGGGTGTACCAATCAATATATGTATTGAAAGGCAATAAGACTAGAGAGCGGTGCTTTTCTAGCGGCGTTCTGAATGCCTGCGATTGATGGACACGCGTCACGAACCGACTGCGACGCCCGCGTCGTTTATACACCGCCTGCGCTGGTCTCCAGGAACGAGCGCCCGCGCCGGTAACTTAATTGTGCATTATATGAATGTCCACACAAGTTGGTCCTACCGATCGTCGTACATCAAAAGTACAATAGGAGATGTCTCTCGTTTTGAAGATTAATATTGTCGAAGGACTAGGTTGGAAAAAAAATTGCTTAATTTGTTTGTAAATGAGTTGCATCACGTTCTTGCTGCTTGTGCAAATTTCAGATACTAATTAGTTAAAATAATGATTTTTGCTATTTCAAATATTGTTCTCTGATGATATTAAATCAAGATTGGTCCAATATCATCAGCGGTGTTTAATATCATCATCATGAGTACATAACTATAAATGCTAATGTGATGTTTCGTCAACAATATTTTGGGTTGGTAAAACCAAAAAATATTTTAGATAATAAAATTTATTATCATCATCACATTGACCAGTAGGAGTAACCTCTATATCTAAACATAATTTATACCATAGAGATATATGAACTTTGTCTATTTTCTGGTTGCACTTAACACACCGTATCTAATTAAAAACTAAATATACGGTCGGGGGACTCCCGTTAGGAACGAATTTTTTTTAATAAAATAAATAATGTAAAGTAAGGAATAAAATCAAAGAGTTTCATTCAATATTTTAGGGAAAACGTTTATTTATTAAAAATTAAATATAAAATACTGAATTATGAACTATATCAACAAAGTCTCATAGAGGGGCGTAACGCTTTTTTGTTATATTACGATTACTACCAGTCAACTCCTATCGCAAGCCACGTTAAGGAACTTTATTAAATTACAACACGGCCATCTGAACTAAAATGGAATGTGCCGACACAGTCTTAGCTTACGTTTAAGTTAAAATAGAAATTAATCAAACTTACTAAATAAGAACATTGCCCGACCACAATTATCAATATAAAAGTATAGCTTAAGTTGATCGATCGGTCGACAGGATCGACGTAACGGCCTGTGGCGGCGCGGGCGGGCGGGAGTTGTTTGCGCGCGCCGTGTGAGGGCGGCGCGCGCGGCGGACGCGTGACGACGTACGCATACATCGTGATTTATTTCCGCGCTTCACTCTATTTTAGACCCGGTCAAAATTATTTTCAACAACAAAACGATTTAAGCTGTTTGCCTCCTCGTCATATATATATAATCTTTATAGGTTACGAGGCATGCACATTTCGTGTTTTGTACCAATTATAAAGAGATCGAGTGTTTGAGTAATTAACTACTTCCAGTGCGGCTGAGTGATGATTTTATGAAGTGGATATTTAACTGTTATGAATGTTATAATATACTGTTACTAGTGTTATGTACTGAAACTGGGAAAACATAAATATAATAGACTACCTTTGGTATCTATCTAACTTTTGTTGTGTTTTTATGTGTAATTATTTTAAGTGGAAAACTTAAATAAATACCAAAACTGTTAATTAATAAAAACGCTCAAGTATATAATTTAATAGAAGAAGAAAAAATGTGAAACTGTAAAATATAAAAACGCCTTGTCATCTGGCATAAAAATATCGTAAAATGTTTCTGTTCCAGAAAAACTCCAAACATTCTTTATAAGAAAATCTAAATTGAATTACACGAAATTTCTACATCACACAATTTTCTTTTATATTAGTAATATATTAATTAAATTTATTTAAAAAAATATGTGCTTTTGTACCACATCACAACTTTTTCAATTGTTTCTTTTTATTTTTTCGTACATATAATACGATAATTGTAAACGCTGTAAAAATATCTATATACTGAAAAGTAATTGAAAAATATTTTGCATGTATATTGATAACATTACAGAAACAAAAACAATAGTTTCGAGAATTTGCCTGCCTTATTATTCAGTTAGTCTGCCTGTCTGGCTATCTGTCTGTCTGTGTCTACACTTTATTTCAACGAAAAAATGCTACTTACACGCATATGAATAAGATTTTCAGAGTTGCATTACTTAGAGCATAACTTAAAAAAATGGTCTACGTATCTTTATAGTCGGCGCCGCGTTGGAATCTGAGATCTAAGGATATGTTGCTGATCAACGGTTTGTTGTAAAAAAATTAATCATCCACTGAAGTAGAATTGTCGTCATTGAAGAAAGCTTATTTTTACTTATTATAAATTGCCAATGTTCGATTTTATTTTGTAAAGAATTGAAATTATATGTACATATGCAGTATTACTGGTAATACGTAACGATCCTATTTAAAGATCATTAGCTATCAAATATTTCACATCTTCAGATAATAAATAATTTGTCTTACTTTCGATATACTTAATATGTCGAAAATGAAAAAAATGGTTTAGTTCAAGAAAGACAAGACAAAAAGAAAATTAAAATGTAAATAAATAAACTACAAACAAACACTAATCTTCCTTTAATATATTCAAATTATGTACATTCATATACATAATTAATTTTTATTATTAATTTTATTTGGTGAACATACGTATTAGAATATGAATACGATTACGTATTATAATATCTCCAGCAATATATTTTTGGGGATTTTTTTGTATCATATGGCAGAACAGTGAATTGAAAGTTATTTATATATTGAGCACAATTTTTTCCTCTACTTATTATATTTATTTCTTTATTCTAAATTTACCTCTCGAGAAAGCTTGGAAATACAAAGCACAACACTTTAAATTGAAGTTCTGATAATTACCTATACTAAGTCATCTGCCACCACAATATCTACACAGCACATAATAAAGGATCTATTATCCAAAACATATAACGAAATCGCCACAGGTTTACTTTCGAACTTAATGCTATGTAAAGGAGCAACGCTCTATTCACATACAACCTCATGACTCAAAAATAATGAAAGAAGGCATGACTGACAAATTGACAATTCATTGCAATCAAAAGCAATGACTATGGGGACGTGCCGTATTACGAATTTACATATTAAAGACATTCGACACTGTCGGAAACTACAGCTGCCTAACTAAATTGAATGACTCCATTAAAATAATGAGAGCAAATTAATCGTACTAGTGAATATTTATTACGTTCACATGTTCTCTAAATCAACGTTTAATTTAGTTTCAAATAGGGTATGCATATTATCCGTGTTCGTACGCTTAAAAGCGTATATGAAAATATTACACGATAGTTGTTATCGACATTATAGAACGAGAATTTTCATATATATATTAAAATATAAAAGTGACACGGGACATTGAATATATGTAGCTGAGTATTAATTTAACCATTAGTGAATGTTAAAGATTTAGTTTTTTATTCTAATGTACCAACAATAGAATAATTCCCAACTTGCAAGTTAAAAAACCTTATTAAAATCTCTACCAAAGCTACTACTCTCACCTATTTTCCGCTAACTATTATTATTTCAATGTCTATTACATTACGATCCTATGTGGAGTATTAACATTTCAATGTGAATTAAATGTCTATTAATGATTAATGGTAATTAGTTGGCCTAAGATTATATTAAGCAACAAATATCAGCTCACATTTTTTTCTTGTAAAATCTAATGATATAATGAATACAATGATATTTTGAGAATTATTATCTGACTGTCAATCTACAGTGCTTGCAAACTACACCTTACGCTTACGAAAATCGTACTGATTTGTAATAACTGTTGTCAATTTTCGTATAACTCACGTGTAACGTTTCATATAACTTTCACCATTGTTCCGCATCTGTTTATCGATCCTGAAAAAGGTTCGTTGTTCGATTCGTCCAACAGTGAAATTATGTATAATAAATAATACATAGTGGAAAGATATTTGAATCCTATACAGTCTTTGTCAGCGTTTAACCTCGCATATGCATGCGTACACGTCTAATTTCAGATATGTGCAATTATCGTGCATGTATCGTGCGTTTATTTGCCTTGCACTACGTGGCAAATAATTGCAATCACTGCTGTATTCGAATTATTAATCATGCGAATAACCGAATCAAACTCAACATAAAAATGAGCTTTTAACGGGTTTCTAGAACTTCATTTCAAATGGGAGTGTTTTTTTTAAACATTAACGCTCTTCTCGCCTTCCGCCCGCCCCCCGCCGCCCGCCGCGCGCTAACGATACCGCTCGCCGGCGTAACCTAAAAATTGTGAACATGAAAGCTCTTTACGTTACCGCCCGTAGTGGCGGGCCGCCTATTCAACGCTATCTGGGCGGGCGGCGCGCGACTTTTTAAGCTTTCGTAGCTGTGTGTGGTCCTCGAATGTCTGCGACCTCGTTTGTGTGTGTGCTTTCCTTTCGTTACAAAGATGAGCTTTAGATACGATATTTTTATTCGGAACCAAAAAAACTTATATTTTATTTAGAAATACATATTCGTATAATAATAAAATAACTACTATGTGAATGAATAGGATGTCTTTAAAAAAGTATTGAAAATAATACGTTACTCATATCCACTGTGTAAAAGAGTGTAGAAAATATAGTTAGAACCTAAAAATGACTCTGTTTATGAAAGAAATTATCGAAAATGACTTTTAGATTATATTCCATTACCGAAGTCAGATTTTAGTGAATCAGAAATAACGTATTGGTTAAACTTCAATTTCGGTGATCCTTAAATCATTAAAACTAATTAGTTTAGGCTAAAAAAATATTTTAAAGAAGACAACCTAAAGTATAAGATTAAGAGTAAATAAATGTGTGATCATATTTAGTATGCTATGCACAGTACACACTATATAGTGAAAAAAAATTAAGTAGTATTTCTATAATTGTTTCATTTTTTATTATTGGAGATGAAATGTACGAAAAATTGAAACGAATTACAATCATGAATGAGAAAGCAGATGAACTAATTTAATTCTGAATTAAAAAATAAGTAACAACGTAACCCGTGTGTCTTATTTCATTTATCTACCAATACACATTAAATATTTTTTATGCGTTCATAAGGTCAATATTTCTGTATACTATAAAATAAACACCTCAATGACAATTTTGTGTTTCATCTATATGATAAACGTTTATTTAGAAAAATCTTATAAAGACTCTTTGGTATGTCTTTTCATATTGATTTAATTTGGACATTAGATGTTACTGGGTATTTATTTCAAAATATAATTTATTTCAACGTCATGTATGAACAATAACATTTATCTAATACTTCATAGCTTTTCATGAAGTTCATTGTCTATGATATTGATTTACTTTTTATTCAATCTGCTTAATACGGCAAGTTACATTCAATATACGTATAAAACCATAATAAATGTAAAACGTTACATTATTTTAAAGAATAAAATAATGTCAATTTTTAAATTTGAATTTTGTTATGTTTTAAAATATATAGTTTTTGCTACTGTAATATTTGCGCTTATAAGTATAATTCGTGTTTAGCAATTGTTTCTTAAAAGAATGATTGTTTAAAAGGCTGGTCAATAATCGTTATATCACCGATAGGTGTAAATAACACGTATTACAATTGCCAATAACTCTTATGCATAAATAAAATCTTTTCCGATTATCAGATGATCACTTTCATCTGAGAGGAACTTCGTGAATCCATTCGTAGTATATAATACATACGATCATCTCAATAATAATAAATATCTTCTGGCACATTAATCGCATTATTTTTTATTTGATACTCTATTAAAGAAATAGCCGCATGAACTTGTACGAAATTCCTCTCAACAGATTTCGCAATGTAGATCGGCAGTACAAAGAGAAGCTTCAATCGATAGCTAGATCATTGGAATGATTTTCGTGTCGTAATTTAACGTTCCCAACAATGCCGGGGAAGAATGGACGAGCCGTATTGTCGGAACTGGCGTTCGGCGCCGTCGGACAATGTAGGGCCTTTGGGGCGCAGCGGCGCGTGCGGCCCGGCCCGTCCGCCTTTCCGAAGTCACTCCGCCGGCACTTCGCTGTTTCCAGATGTTTCTTATTTATGTACTACTCTCTAGAATGTTCTTGTAGCTCGGATGTGAGACATTGTTATACCGTTCGGCTACACGATTACATATGATTTGTACGACCTAAAGTTGTCATGGACTTTATTATAGTCAGTTATGTATTAATAGGGTAGATTGATTGATATTTAAAATATTATATTATCTGTTTATGATGTATGTAATCCGCCTTGATATGCTAACTAAAAGTGAAATTAAAATTAAAATCGGTTAAAAAACCATGAACAATAAGCCATCAAAATTGTTATGTCGTCTCTTTCTTAAAAACCGAAGTTTAACATTATTTCTATATGGAATTAGAAAAGATGACATTATTGAGCACAGGTGCCTTCTCTGTTTGATTAGCAATTTAAAAATAGTGATTACTCAGGTATTTTTATAGTTATCAAAAAAAAAATTCTTTTATTATACTCCTACTCAAACGAAAAAGCTTCAAATACTAGTGTGAAAAAAATAGTAAACTATCCCACTGAATATGCCAACCGCGATTTTCTTTCAAAGTACTGTATCAATATAGTTATACTAATTTGAAACAATTTCGTTTTTGTATTTAGGATTAAAATTTCACCTTTAGGTATTAATATATTAATTATTAATGTATATATATTCGTCAGTCGCCTTATATTTGGAGATTTCCAAGTTTTACGAACGTGTTAGTTTGTTTGCCTTGGTTTGTACAGCAATATTTTGCTATTGTTGTAACTTTATATTATTTACGATATTTCAGGATGTTTTATCGATTCATAAAAATTGACTAGTTGCGTCATCTAACGCCGGGACTTATCGCTTAAAAGATTTAAAAGTTTTGAAGCTTGATATTCGCTTTAAAATGATAGGTACTTTGCAATGTAATAGAGTTAATTACTTCAGAAATAATTCATATTTCATAAAATGAACCAATTTCATGTTTTTTATCTACGTAACAGCATTAAACAATTAGAACGGCCGTCTGTGAAATAGAATATACGCCTGTAAAATAGAAGATTCAATACATGACACACGACGCAAGTCTGCACCATCAAATTTAATGACTTGCTTAAAAAGACCAAAGAAAATATCAAAATGAAACCTAGATGTCTTATTGACTTCGTCAAAAAGCTACATGTTTTATTGACATCGCAACGAAACGCAATCGCAATGATATCGCAATGTTTGAGTTATTGGATTCATTGTCAAACTAACAATTTATTGACATTCTAATAAAACCATATTATGATTATTGAATGTCATGTGATTGCATTAAACCATGCATGTTGGGACTATGGTCTAATGGAGAAGGTCCTTAAAGGAGACTCGTGCGCTGTAATAGGTTGTTAAGGGTTGTAAAAGTATATAATTGTAAAGTACGTAATAGTAAAACTAAGGCCCTAAAAATCGGAAATTACAATACAGCCAATTAGAATAAGTAGCTAATGAAGCATTTCTATTACTAATCTGAGGGTTTAAGAGTAACAAGGCCATAGAATTGGGATACACATTGGGTTTAGTCCTTTAACATTTAATTAGGTTCACTATCATATAAGACGCCTTCAGAACGACATGTAGAATGGTAGTCGTTGTCTTTTTTCTATACTCCGCGTATTTTAACTTCACATTCAAACTTAGCTTTATTTTGAATCGGTTTACATACAAAAAGAAATATAAATCAAATATATTGAAAATATGGAAGTACACAAACACTCACATACACGATCACACTCGCACGCACATTAATTTTCGTTGAATGTCTTTTTTTTATTTTTTAGGCTTTACTTTTATTAACATTTTAGATGTGGTAAGTGTGCAGTCATTCTGATTCTCGATAATTTATTTAATTTTATTATAAATATTGAAAACAGAAACATTTTAAAAAATAGACAAATTTTTTTTTGCATGTTATTAGTTTAAATATTATAGTGAAGGTGTTAGTATTGAGTGTTCCACACAAAAATGCTCTATTACATATCCATTAATTACTTTCAACTTAAAGACAAGAACTTTGTTTTGCAAGCTCGTCTTATTAAGTCTCGTCGAAATATGTTATTCTAATCGAAGTACATTGCCGCATTTTAGGTATATGAGATTTTTATTATAGTCCTTTAGGTAATAAACAACCATAGAAAATAAAATATTATACCATTATATTTCTTGAGTGAGGTCATATTATTTGTACAGTTTGCGTAGAATCATAAAGCAAATAAAATGGACAATATTCAGGTTTGCGTGGGCATGATAACGGCGTCTTAGCAGCGAAACACTCGATGGAGTAATGGTCCACAATGATTTCGTGGTATTAATGCAGTAGATAATATTCTATAAATTAGTAGATTCTATGGTGTACAAAAAATAGATTTTTTTAGGCGAAAAATAAATAAATTATTGACAAAGAATGGAAATTGAATTTCTATTGTTGAATATTATAAAACTCCTATGATTGTTCAGGATTCGACGAGCTAATATTTATTACATTAAGACCGTTAAAGCAAACGATTCGAGTCAACAATTCACAGAATATGGAATAAAAGTTCTGAGCTTTTGAATTATCGTTTGTATGGCCGTGGGGCAAGAGAAAAATATAATAAGCATACAAACGAAATGAATTATGAAATGTAAGGCGATGTGCTTTGTCGTTAAAAACAGTACTGAAACGCGCCCTATTACCGTTTGCGGAGATAAAATTGTAACGTAACCGGCTTTATTGAAAATCCTTTTTATGCAGGTTTTATGCTTAACGGATCAAAATGGAACAAATTTGCGTAAAGAAGTACAAAGCTTCCGTTTCGGGACAAAATTCACTGAAATAAAGATTATTTATGTATTCTTGCCAATAAATGTTGTAGAAATATGTATGATATAATCAAGTCATTTCAATACTATATAGATTCTGCTTATATTGTATTAAAAAAATAGTAAAGACAATGGTCATGGATTCTACATATTCACGGTTATAAATGCTCTTACCGGACATTGGCGAGTGTGTGCCTTCGGCTCTTGAGGTATCTGCCGTGGTACTTCTGCAGCTCGCCGATGCTGCCTTGTTCCGCCTGCATCCTGCCGTGCTGAGGTGCCGGCGACGGTGACTCCTCGCTGGGCCCGGCCGGCAGAGTGCTCGCCGATCCACATCCACGTTTCCTAGCTTTATTCGATTTCCGAGCCGCTGCCGACAAGCATATCTTCACCGAAGACGGACTTCCGAATCTCTTCTTCCCCGAGCTTCTCGAGGAAGTATACGCTGTATCGGTCGAACTTCTAGTAGATTTATAGGAAGGGGTTAGCGTATCGAGGGCGTCTTCTAGAGGCCAGTCCGAGTCGTCTTCCTCTTCCTCTATCCCGGGGAGGGGCGACTGCTGGCCGAGGGGTCGAGGTGAGCTCGTCACAGGTTCGGGGGCGACTGCGGGTAAATTGTTTACAATTAAAACAACCGTCACCGACACTAAATGTGTTCAACAAACCTTGCCAAAAACGAGACATTTTAGATTCAAATTTAATAACCGAAAACTTCAAATTCGGGTCCACGCTATAATATAGTGTTGCCAAGCCACATTCGCAATTCAGTTTGAAAATCAATTACGAACTAGCTAATGAACTAAATTTAGAATGAAAATGTCAAATCGAGCTTCATTCGTATCAATATCACAGAGATTCTTCTTCTCGTAAAATATCACTCAATGAAAATATAAAGTAAGTAAGTTTCAGTAAGTGTTCAAGGTATCATGCTCATCTAAATGCCACGGTATAGATTTAATTGCCACTCGAGGCGGCGGCGGCATGCGAGGGCGCGTTCCGAGTGAGGACTCATACCATTCATAAATCTGTAATTTTCCTCGGGCGCGGGTAACGAATACCAGTTGTTTGAACATGCGCTGCGATGATTAACCTTGCGCACCGTAGCTGCGGGCTTACAACCTACTTCATTATTGCAAGTTATATTCTCTCGTCTGATTCGTATATACAGTTGAAATTATTTCGACGGCTCGCGTTACATTACAAAACACGAGAAGCGTACGTTTAAATTGTAGAATAAAAGGCGTTATTCAATAATTCGCATAGAGTCGGTGGCCAGTTCGGCGGATAATTAGGAAAAGTGTTTATTGTCAGAGGTCGGTAAACATCTAGATAGAGGCCGACGACGCGAAGCTGTTCGGTAATAAACGAAAGCTGCGCAACGGTAATTTTGCGTAAATCAAATAAAGTTCACGGGCCGAGGGCCGTCCAAAGGGGCAATCGGTCGAGTGACGCGAATGCGGTGCGACTCCAGCCGCCGGCGGCGCGCCCGCCCCGCCGCGCCCCGCCCACCCGCGCCGATGACCATTTTATTATTCAGGCTGAAGGGTCGCGGATCGATACCGCACTTATTTCATGTGGCTCCGTATTAAGGTCCATCCCGTTGTACTAAAAGTGAAATAGATGAGAGACATCCTTATTGTACACGAGTAGTATAAGAATTTACGTGAATACGAATAATTTCATAAAACTTTACTTGATACTAGCTTTTGCCCGCAGTTCCGCTAACGTGAACTACAATGTTTAGACTATTTTAGAAGCGCTCGTATTTACATTTTCCCTCACGACCATTTTAAAACACCTCCTTAATGTATAAAAGGCAGTACTACGGAAAGGTCAAGCTGTATCTCTGGTTCTACCCAACCGAATTAGATGAAATATAAATTAGGTGTTAAGTTGGACTCCAAACTACCAAACTTTGATAACTTCATCAAAATCTGTTAAGCGGTTTTTGTGTGATGCGGTAACAAACATACAGACAGACAGACAAGAATTCAAAAAACTGTTGTTTTGGTTTCTGTTGTTCTAATAAAAACCCTTCTCACAGTTTTTTTTTTAATATCTATAATGTACAGACATCGGTCTGTTAAATTTTATTATATGTATAGATAGATGTATTTCCTAAACCGATGCTTAAAAGAAAAAAATGCCTCTTAAGAAATTTTGCAATTCTGGATATGGTAGAATTAACTAAGCACAGTAATTTTGTTCTCAATATGAAAATTTTACATCAGTGATGAATACATGTAATGGTTGAATATCATACTTAAGAGTCAACTGTATGCTTAGCTTATGTAGCGGGACAAATACAGTGAAATTTCAAACATTTAAAATTTCCGAGTAGGATGAATAATTTATTAACACTTATTCAACTCTTTAATTTCTAACGAACCTATTAACAATCCGGCACAATTTGTATTTTAATATTAGCTTCTCCACACGGCTCCACCCGCGTGGATATAAAAATGCTTTATAGGCCTTTTCTCATCAGATCTCGCTTCAACTCCCTCTGTCGCTGTTTCTCCGCCGTCTTATTTAATTGTTTCATTAATTTTCGTTTAAGAAGCAGTTTTTTTTTTTATTATAGAAGAAAAATTTCGCTACTAGAAAAATAACCCGCGGCGCCGTAGCTATCCAAATCATTTACTTGTTCCCGATCGTCACAATAAAAAAAAATCAGATCAACATCGCAAATTTCACAATTATGGAAACGAAGCCGAGCAAAAGTCTATCGCTAACTAAAAAACTAAAGCAATACATTAGGATCTATTCGTTTTATGTTCGTATCACCCCACTATATAATTATGCCGTCTCACAATAGTTTTTCACTTCAGGTTACAGTGCCGGGACCTTGAATCTTCCAAGTCGACCGAGTGCGAGTTGGAAGTCACCGACGACCTCTGCCACCGGACGCCCCGCGCCGATTTGACCCTCCCCGGGAGGCGAATGCTCCGGTTCGAGTCCAATCAAAAACTCATAGTCGACTGGTCAGCGATCGGAGCTCGAACGTGTTACTTCCCGGTCCGGCGGCAAAGCGTCCGACGGCTCTGCCCGCTCCACGCCGGCCCGTGAGCTATTAAATGCGATCATTCGGCGAGCGATTGTTGCTGGGTGTGTTCGACGTATACGGCAGAGTTTACGAGGCTTTTAAGCGTGACTGTTAAAATAAGCGTATTCTAATTAATGTTTGTCAAGTTTTACGATCTAATGACTTATAACGTATTCCGAGAGAGAGTATTTATTACGATTCTTCGAAATTGTAATGTAATAATTATTAGTGTACTACATAAGTTTATTCTTATTTATGAATTGAAATTACAGTATTTTATCATTAGCTGAGTCGACAGAACTACTTTACAATAACACGAGCTAATATAACTATTACATTACATAAATAACACGAAAAACATTGTGTACTAAGTAAATTATTCCCATATTTTTTTCTATGGATATTATCCATTAAATATATTTACTTAATGTAAATATTATATACCAAAGAACGCCAACTTTTTACAAAATTATTGCACGTTTGTGTAAGATCCTATCTCGACATATGCATGAATAAATCAAATGTTAAGTATCATTCCAGAATTTTAATACAAACATTAATGCGAGAATCTCATATCACAGGCTGTAGTTCTAAGCTTCATGTCATAATCTTTTCTTACTTTCTTTTTATTTGGAGTTTACTCTTGAATTTATCTAACTCCAATCTTGTTATCTGACTTTCCAATGATTTTTAGTCCCTTTTTTATAGTATATACCCCATTGTTGGTACATTTTAGCTAATTATTTTATAAGTCTACTTAGGACAATCTTTGGGAATATTTTCGGAAATAAAAAAAAATAGTGCGCGAAGTCTCTCCGCGCGGAAAAAGTGAAACTTCATAACATGGAAATGAAAATAGGAAAGGGTAGAAATTGCGTTTTTCGTCGCACGTTACAATTGCGAAAAATAATTGCGAGACGAAATCTACCGACTCACTCTCTTTCTCTCTCCTACTTTAAACCTTTGTGTATCTTTCTTTCTCTCTCCCTCGTGCATTGGAATATTGGACACTACTCGTTGCTAACGCTTGCGCTGCCTTGTATAAGATATACTACGCGCATGCGTTCAGCGTTGCACGCATTCACTCTCGTTCTCTCTTTCTATTTCTATTCCCCCGTTGAACGTTTAGGGCAGCGTTGAACGTTTAACATGGCAACAGTGCTTTGTCCCCTCCATGTTTGGCGTAACCTTGTTGGAAGTCTTGTTGAAGTTTCACTTCATTATAGAAGTTTCACTTCATTATAGATTAATCTCACATTTTTTATACACAAAATATTTATATAATATTTTTTTGTATAATGTGACTTTTCAAATTAGATCATATTTTTATATTCAAAAATATTATTTTGCCTAGTAAAAAATCTAATTATTGCTTTAAAAATTTGTTTTGCAATAATTATCGACAGCCACTTAATTTTCAGTTCGCACGTTAAACGGTCTCGGCAAAACAACGCCGTGCGACTGACGAATATCGGAACGATTCGAAAAAAAAAATGTCTCGTTTATCCAACTCTGGTGGAGAATACGAAAAACTTAAAAAGACATACATTAACAAGATCGCAATATCTAATATTCTCAAGCGTCACACGGCACGTTAAACGTACGCCCGTCCGCCCTCGAGCCCGCAAGCAATATTTTCACAGCGAAAAAGCATCTGTGACACATGAATATATGAAAGTAAAGTTTATCACGCTGTCCGCGGGGGGCGCGGCGCGCGTCCCCGGACAGCCGTCGGGACACCTTCAATTTTCTTTTTATCGAGAGAGTGAGAAAAAAAAAAAAAGAAAACGAAAATATCCGCTACCCTCGTCACTTTTAACCCACTTATTAGCCGCGACCGGCCCGCGGACACGCGCGCTCGTGTAAATCAGGAACGAATGTGGTGAACCAACTTTATTGCCTTCCACATACAGAAGTCTGACAGGGCTCGGTGACATAAGAACATAAAAAGGATCGTGACCTCTCGCAGCCGATGAATTTTTATTATTAAATCCTTAACTGTATCGTTGATATGGATCCGTTCGAACAATTTTAATACTATGAATGGTCATCTGTAGTTGATCAAGATAGAACTTAATTGCTTAATAATGCCGTTGATCATTAACTATTTCATGTCGTTGTAGCTCCATTAAGTATTACCTGCCAAAGACTTAACATTCCCTGCATTTTTTTTTATAATGAGTGATTTTTATAATTATCAATGACGTTGTTATATATACCTAGTTCATGGCTATGGAAATCTTCCTAAAATAATTCTACAAATAAATCGGAAGTCATTAAATTACTGTTAGGGAAATTAAAAAAGACTTAAAAATGTTTTTTTTCCCCAAAGTTCGTCCTTATTTTTAACACACCTTTTATTTATTTAATATTATAAATAGAACTTTGTACGAACGGCGATGGTTCCGTTATCAAATCGGTCGTCGTCGATAGCTTTTTTTTACCCTGTATTCATTTAGCCATCTGAAAAATCATGGTTTTTTTTTTCTTGACATAATACGACATTTGAACGAAAAAACTTAAGGCAGCAAAATTCTATTCATAGATTTTGAAGACGCAGCTTATTACTAATTAACTACTCTTTTAATATTCTCATCTGTATTCCAATTCGAATAATCGTTAAAGGAGAATTGCTTATTTCACTCCATGAACAATTTTTTTGCTACTATTCTAATTAACGAGACACCAAATTGAAGTATTTTTAATTACTATTACCTTGTATAACCTGACAGACGTGGTGGACCTGTCTCAATGTTGGCTTTCCTGCTCTTAGCGGGTTAAACAAACGTTATTTTGGTAAATTAAATACTAAGTGACATCGCCAACCTACGGTGTAAACAAGATTTTAAAATCTTAACATCCTTAACACCCGTTCTCTGTGGGTCCGTTTATTAGCCGTTAAACCGTGAAACCGTAAGTCTGCATATGTGACGGGTAACTACGGAACCCTAAACTGCACGTGGCCCGACGCGCTTTTAGCTATTTTTTTCTCAATTTCATTTTTGTTAAAATATTTTAGATTTTTTTGCGCGTGTTGTTTAGGAAAATGACAACAAACAGTATTAAAACATTTTTGAAAAATTTTTTTGCTGACATCCGTATTGTAAACTATTATAATTTAAAAATTCTTTAATAAATTTATTATATAAAAAACGCTTTTGAATTATTTTGAATTATTTACATTTATTATTAATAGTATCTTTAATCTTCGTACCTAGCAGAAATCAAAGCTTTGGTACCTAGTAAAACACAAATTTTCGATTTATTACTTTTTAACTAATATATTTTTAGTAAATATATTACAGATATGGCAATGGATATTCAAGTCAATTTTATAGAGAATTAATTTGTCTTTTCTATGAACTTAAAAACTAGTTTCTAACTATTGTTATTCATTCGTACCATCCATTTGTTTAAATAATATATATTGTATTACTCTATATTATGTCTATATTGTATTACTGAATAATTTCTTCCTGAAGGTTTGCAACTGTATCTTCGATAATTAATAAGTCATGAAAGATCAAGAAATACGTCGATTTATAAATAAACGCATGTAACCGATGATCAACAAAACCAAGAAACTGGCACTTACGTGGGTCTGAAAATTTGATTAGATACTATAACTATTAATACCCTTTTCAGTGATGGTGACTCATCAAAAGGTGGGAGTCAGTGATTAAATTCGTTGCCTTCGAACAAACAGGTATCGGGTTCGATCCCGGTCGAACTGACCGATAAATTTTTGACTTAAGTCAAATCGTATCACAGCTATGTACCTGGAAGAGATACGTTATTACGTAGGTTCTAAAAGTTGTCATTGCATTAATGAAGACGGTCAGGAGCAGCCCCGAACCCCCACTTGGCTAGTATGTGAAGAGGTGGGGAGGGGGGTTAAATACCTCAAAAACAAAAGGATTAAGAGAGGGCTTTGATCACTTTTCGGCAGCGAGGTGATAAAAATCTGAGACAACAACCTTTTAACATTCAAAAAGAACTATTGTACCACCACTATTTAAACCGATCGACAGGTCGATTTATAAAAGAAAAAAAAAACAAATATACTTCAACGTTTCACTATCTTAATTATTTATTAAAATTATCTGAAATCGAACTGAGCGTTAGCTTACGTAAAGGCAGTTCGCGTATCTCGCTCGCGCGGCCCGCGCACCCACAGACGTGCCGCGTACGCGTTATAATAAGATCGATCTAAGCGAGCGAACAGTCGGTGGAGCGTGAGTTTCCTTTACTTTAGACATTGTGTTTATGAGGAGCTTAGATTTTCTATTTTTTTTTATTATATAAATTATTACGTTTTCTTTTCACTTATGAAAAGTTAACGCTCGGTAACGTTACGATGAGTCACCGAACGAGAGGCCCGGAATGCTTACGTCTCTCTCCCACTCAACTATGATCGGTACCTTTAGCGTACTAGAAATTAGTGCACAAATGTATTACAAGTTATTGTATGTATATTTTATAAATACGTATGTATGTGTAAAGGTAAAATAAATTTTGTTAATATGAAATTCAGGTAGGAATTCTTTGTATAATTAATGTTTTAAATATAATTCTTTGTTAAATAAATGTTTTAAATTGTTACTATTATTTCATCCTTCTTCTAGTATACGAATGAATATTCACATTAAAATGATTTTACCATTCAAAGTCGTTGTCACGTAAAACTTTCGCCAGTATACCAACTTTACAGGCAACCAATTTTTTTTTATTATATAATTTATTACGTTTTCTTTTTATTATTTATATTTCACCATATGTTTTTTCTTCATTATCACTGAGAGGATAGCACTGTTTGTCATCCATAGACGAGAAGCTTATTAGTACAAATACATCTCCGAAAAAGATTTATATTTGTTGTATGTTTAGCAATTTATTTAAAAAATAACTTAGCCTTTACTCCTTGTTAATTACTTAAGACCCCTTCTGCCCCCTTCTTTTAAACTGACCTTTGACAAAAAGTCACTTTTAAAATAGAATTTGCTTTCCCTGTCCTCTTTTAATGGTTGTTCAGGTTAAAACCAGTCAAGAGGAAGACATGGAATGCATGTTTCATTTTAAAAGTGCCTTTTTGTTAAATATCAGTAAAAAGGATATCGCGCAAAAGGCTGTTATTACATTATATATAACCATGTGTTATAAATAACAAATTCATTAAAATAGGCTTAAAACGGCCTTGGTTCAGGTTAATAATTGTTTGTTATTTACATAAAAATATGTGATAAATTATAATCCATTATGATCATCGAAACATATGTTACAAAACGACAGTGTAAAACGTTTAAGATGGTGCCATATTAAATCGCTTAATTGGTAGAACTGGCGCTCGTGAGAGGCCAGTGTTACCAATTAAACAATTAATTTTCGTAATGATCAGTTCTGCATTTGCTATGTTTTCAGATATTACAGATACTATAAAACTAATACTGAAAAATTGATGTAATTCTTTTTTAATGAAGGAAGCAAAGAAACCTCATAGTTTCATTATGTTCGCCAGTCCGTCCCGTCTGTGTGTTTGCGGCTCAGTCTAGAGACTCTTAGTACTAGAAAGCTATTTGGTATGAGTATATGTATTAATCACGCCGACAAAATGGTAGAATAAAATCTTCAAGAAAAGTTTTTTTACGATACCTCTCCTGCACGTAAAATGGGGACGAATTTTTCTCTCGCCTATCCCATAGTGTTGGATATCGTTCGATAGCTCATTCAAGACATTGTGGATAGGTAAAAAACATTTTTAGATCTATAAATCTGTTTGAGAAATAATAAGCTTGAAAGTGCTCATTATTTATTAGAGTCAAGTGTCCCCACTCCCTACCCGGTAAATAGTTATTCTTGGATATGTTAAAAAACTAACTGCAGTAATGTATATAACGAGATAAAGAGAAAACTCCTATAGCTAAGTAGGCTTTACAAGTTAACGAGTAACAGTCGACCAACTGATAAAATATACTTGGAGGAGTGAAAAGGATAATTTCGAACAAATTCCTTTCAAAAATACTTAAATGACGTTGTTGTTGGTTGTGTAGAACGGGTAGCAAATATAAGTTTATGAACCATGTAAAATTATAAAATATGTACAGAACCATAACATCATTAAAATCCGCCCTATGTGGACCCGGTTTTTTAAATTCTTAGCCGTTAAACCGTGAACTCAATCAATATATTCATAGTATAAACAAAAAACTTCCTTCTAAGTCTGCGGACTTATAAGCGTAACGAGCAAATACGGAACCCTATACTACGCGTGGCCCGAAACGCACTTGGCCGGTTTTATTTTTATAAAAATCTATAAGTTGAATTGAGAATATTTATTGCCATTTTTCTATTGAAGTAACTAATAGTTTTAAAAAGACCGATTATATTACAAAATTAAATTACTTAAACGGCCACCATCTATTAACGAAATTATCTATTCGTGATTTGTACAAATTTTTTAGAATAAAGTTCTAAGTGTTGTACGATAACTTATAATATTCTTAAAGCTTTTTAGCGATTTCTTTTAAATATGTAATATATCCTAATAACTAATCTTTGGATTCATGTTTTAATGCATTCTAAAAAGTATGGAAAAACGAAAATAACATTAATACCTATTTATGTGTGATACCTCTAAAACCCAAGAAAATTAGTTTTGTTGGTATGACACAAAGAATCTAAACATACAACTCGATCATTATGACAACCAATAATATAATAAAAACAATCCGAAAAAATGTACAAACACCACCAAAAATCATTAGATAAGTTGTCATTTTTGTTATAAACAAATGAAATGTTTGAAAAGTTTTCTTTTACGATACAGAGTAAATTCATAGAAAACGTTGGTGTGATTACGGTTTACCGCGAACTTTACAATTTCTTATAGCGTACTAAAAAAGAAAAAGGATTGTTAATAAAGCAACGGGCAAATATATTGGCATACTTTCTATTAGGAAAATAGATATAACATAATATAAAACAAAAAAGAAACCTTTCTTATGAAAATTTTTAGAAATTTTTTTTTCGTTTTACGATAATTAATTTTAGTTGAATTACTCCTCTAATGTTGGCTATCCCTGAAACTTCTTACTACTTTTGAGGTCAAAGCGTTCAGAAATGCATCTAAAAGTAAATATTCGACTTTCGAGCTCATAAAATTGATTTTGATTTTTTTTTAGCTCCTCAAGCTTAAAAATATCGTTTTAATACGTTTTGAGCTCTTCAAGTTCCAAGACCAGGTTTACTTTAAAAAAACGCTATTTTTAACATTTCAGCTATGATACCTTTCGAATTCGATTCGCTTTACGACATTCGCAAAAAATATTTTTTGCGAATGCGTATTACGGTTTATTATAAAAATCATTTTTATTGCAAACACGTATTATGATTTCTCGAATTGTCAGTAAACTTATGTATGACGAATAATGATGAATGTCTACTAATCGCTGTAAGCCAAAACCTTATTATAAACATACTGCGTTACAAATATTTTATTGATAATAAACTAATTAATAAATTTATTTAAAACAACCAAAGTACGTTTATTTACTCATTAAATATATAGCACAATGTTTAAAATATTAACTAAAGAACAGAATTTAAATATCATTATATTCTTTTTGTAAAAAATTTATTTTTTCAGATATATATTTTAAAACTACTAAAACTATTTATGAAATTCTTGATGAATTTCGTGACATTCAAAAGATGTCGGTATTCGTAAACTGTTCTATATCACGTAACTAATGTAACAAAATATAAAAATAA
This sequence comes from Eumeta japonica, assembly GCA_005406025.1. Classification (NCBI taxonomy): domain Eukaryota; kingdom Metazoa; phylum Arthropoda; class Insecta; order Lepidoptera; family Psychidae; genus Eumeta; species Eumeta japonica. The sequence goes on along the minus strand of BGZK01001680.1, from coordinate 58,214 downwards.
TAAACGCATTATACATGTATTTATTACTTTTTTTTTTTTACGATCCAATGATAAAATAAAAACTGTTTATCTCGCGTTCCCAATTTTGTTTGTTATTTTGTTATTAGACGGCGCCATAAAACCAACACCGCCCGATCCGCGCTTCCCGCTATCGATTGGCGCGTATTCCTCGACACGATTTCCAAACCGTGGAACTTTAAGCACAGATTGTATACTACAATGTTTTATATTCTTCTTGTTTTTAATATGATTTTTATCATTGCAAAGGGGAATTTGTTAAATTCTAGAAATTAAAGTAGATTACAAATAACATACAATGAACTCAATTTATGCTAATGAAAGGTTACATATAACTTTATAAAGATCGCTCTAAAAAGTCTTTTGAAGATCGAATAGGTGATATATATCCTAAAATGTTAAATATATTAAAAAATGGGTTCAATTTTGAGCACCTGAAACCGACGGGCTTGGGTATTAAAATGTAAGAGAAATTACATTTTGATTTACACATAGGAAATGACATATCAATGAAAATGTATCACAAAATACATTTAAGCACAGAAAAACATTTCGGATACTTCTTATTTCATTGCACTTCATAGTATTTTCAGGGTTCCGTATCAGAACGACACGAGCGAGACCCTACTACTGCTGAGCCTACGATCTCCGGCTATCCATTTGTCAGAGACCTCCGAGTAACAAACGATAAGAGATAGTCATTTGTTACAGTCTTACATGTCGTTGCGTAATACCAAATATTTGTTCATATCTTAAAAATGTCGAAAGATCAAAAAAAATAAATAAAAAAACACATAAATGAGAGCAGCAGTGGCTCGGTGGTGGGATCCTAGGCTTTCAACGCGAAGGTCGTTGGTAAGATCTAGGGCATGTGCTGATGTGTTTTCTAAAATTAAGTACGTTTTTTTATTCAACAATAACATTCGTTAACAATGAAAGAAAGGTCACGAGGAAACCCACACCTCGAGGGTATGTGAAAAAGTGCACGTGTTCTGTGTGAAAGTTTTTTTCTGCAATTGCGTGATAAATAATTCAAGTCAAATCATAGATACATCATGTACTTGTAGCTTTTTACTACAAACCTCATAATCTGGGCCTTTTTATATATATTTATGTATAACAAAACCTCTTATCTACAATTCCTATTGCTACTAAACAATGAAATTCAAAATAAATAAAATTCAAAATCATTTTTATGTCGCACTACAATAAATATTTGATTAACAGTTGACTAGTAATGAATAGTTGTACTAAAACCAGTCAAGTGTGTGTCGAGCCGCAAGCAGTTTAGGGTTCTGTAGTTAACCGTCATTGTATGCGGACTTAGAAAGGGGTTTTTTTGTTTGATAGCATGAACATATTATTTGAGTTCACGTTTTACGGCTACCAGTTCATCTAAGTAGTTTGCAATATATGTATTGCATGAAATGTACAAAATTTTGCTTTTTACTGCCCCAAATACATTTAATAAACTGCTCGATTGTTACTCTTATTTGTAAAACCTGCTTAGTTGTAGTAGTTTTCCTTTTAGCTTCTTTATGAATATTACCGCCGTGAACTTGAACATATATGCAAACACAATTAATTAACTGGCAGAAACACACTTGGCCTTAATAAAAATTAACACTTTAAAGCTTAACATTTCATAAACCAATCCCCCAATTTAAAAATTGGTTTTCACACACCTGCAATATTTTTAAACGACCTATCCAACGAAAGTACACATCATGAGGCAAAAGCGAAAAAAATTCATCACCACTTAACGTGCAGAGGAGGCACCTTAATTTTTTGCATTTTATTCAACCACTTTGTCGGCATAATTAATATATGTACACATGCCAAATTACAGCTTTTTAGTACAAAGATTCTGTAAGTCGCAGACAGACAGAAAGACAGACAGACGGACGGACGTGGCGAAATTATGAGGGTTGTTATTGACTACTGAATCCTAAAAAAGAATTTTCAAGTTGGAACCGTACCAAAATAATTTGTGAAAAACATGTTTTTAATTTATACACATGAATAAATCCCATCTTCGCCAATATCAAATTATTGTATAGTTGTAAATACTATCAAGCCAACTTTGCCTTAACATTCTGGCTCTTTTTCAACCATAATAGGTTCTGGTCAGTCACAACTTCGAAAGGTACATTCCACATGAAACTGGTGTTTCCCATATGAAAATGTATTCTGTGATACGTTTTCAGTGGTATATTATTTCATATGTGAAAATGAAAATGTATTTTCTCTTACCTTTAATTTCTAATGTTAAATTGTTTTCAAAATGATTTTTACAGTTATATTGAAAATGGGCTTAGACGCTAAACAGCATTTTCAACCTGATTTATCAACCCTCTTGTGATTTATAAGCAGCAAACAGACATACTGATGCATAATAATAACTAATAGCTAAATAATAACGTCTAATACCCTTAGTATCAAAAACGTATGTATTTATAATGTTAGTAAAAAAGTTCAGTGAGTGAGAGTTCATTATCCTTGGCACTCTACACGCAAAACTCTATTTCATTTACTCTATGACAGTTTAAGCTAATCCAGTTTTACTACAGAATTTCTTAGACTATCTTCGAGTATACCGAATTAAGTAAATAAATTGGATAATTAATAATACATAAGTTATAGTAAACACGTTTTAGTGTTAATAAAAGATCAATTGTCCTAATGTCGACAATTCCTCGCCTTGAAGTGATCTGAATGGAAGGCAGTCGAACACCTTGTTAAAATTAAAATGGCGAAAAGCAAATTTCGACTATAATAGGCTTATTCATTCAAACGCCCACGCAATCTACGCAATGAACGAGCAACCTGTTCCTTTTTGTGTTTATATAGGAGTTAAGTCCTTTTTGAAAGTAATCTATTATTCTATATTGGATTAAGTTTGTAAAGGTGAGGCAGTGGGAGAGAGTGAGAGAGTGAAAGAAAGAGAGAGATAGTAACACTAAATCAAAAGGGATAAATTAATTGATTACCAAAAATAATAAAATAATTCTTAGTAATTGTGAAAGACTAACCAAACAGGTAAGCTTAAGCTTCCCGAGTCAGAGAATTGAAGATACTTTGTTTCATAATAACTTTCCAGTTTATAAATATCTATTGAAACTCAACCATGACACGACTGTATCAAACAGTTCTATAACCCATATAACGTTATGAAACCCATGCATTGTAAAACTAATTTACGCGCGTAGATCAATAGCGAGTACCTTTCAGAGGAGTTAGTGACACTAGCGACATCACACAGAAATATACTTGTAAAATTGATTACGAATTTTCTAGTAGTCTCTGTCTCACACAACGTGTTAGAATATATTTGGTAAATTAAATTTAGAGATGAATGGAAAAACGATTAAACGATTTAATTTATGTCAAAGTGAATAAATTCATTTTATTTAATGTTTCTATTTATAAACTCAACTGAAATTGTGCAATCTTTTTCCTCAAAACCTTACAACATAATGCAAAGTGCTATTATGTATTAAATTAATACAAGAAATTATTGCAACTGCTATTATACGACGATTTAAAGAAAATTTGCCAATTGCTAACGCGACAGCTAACAAAATATTGTCGGTTAATTACGTCATGCTGGTAGAAATTGCAGGGAACCGGTTTGTATTCAGTTTGAATCAGCATTCAGAAAATCTTTTTGGTATTAGATATTTGTAATGAAATAATATTCGTAATGAAATAAATGTGCTGGCGATTTCGATAATGTAACGATTCTATACAAAACAGGTGTCCATTTTCACACAGCATTGTGGCGACCTATTCCAACGCACAAACACTTTGAATTCTTTGTACACTGCAGAATACAATAGTTCTTTTATATGTTTTTGGTTAGGTACTGCGGTATATAATAAATTATATAAGAAAAGCATTTTTTTATCGATAATTAATTATCGAAAAAAAATGGTTAAATAATGAAACTACCCATGTTTTGTACAAAACATATGTAATTTTTGTAACACAAACATACATACCTTCCGTGATTTTTTGAGTGAGTACTTCTTTATCGGGGTATGGGAAATTTGCATAGCAATATAACGCGTTTTCTGTACGCGCCATCTTTATCTGTACGCGCCATATATTATTCAATGTTATTAATGTCATCGTGGCATAAACATAATTGTTACTAAAGGCCACCTATCATATGAAATTTGTCAACACCCTGATCTATTTACAGTTTGTATATATTACATTTCCTATTATCTAAGTTGAAACCTTTTCAACCGACATACATGAACTATCTCACATTCTTTCATTGGTGAAGCGATTTTAAAGGTAGCGTTCGTAATTTGCACAATTCTATATAAGCCCTTTTATCGCATTAATTAAAAGTTTTACCTATCACCAAGGTACATACCATTACCAGTCTCCTACATGAAACTCTGAACATTTATTTCGGTTTGAAACTCAGTAGTGACGTGAAAAATATTTTAAATTAAGTGATTAGCGAAAAAATTTCAAAAGTTATTGGCAAAAGAACAAAAGATTTTTATTCTAATTCCAGTGGATTTCTACAGAAGTAAGTAATTAAACCTTTTTCTAATACATTCAACACGTGGGTGTGATTACGGTATTTTTTAAGGTTATTTCAGGTTAACCCAGGGTTTTGATTGTAATATCAGTGAGTTAAACCATTAATTACAAAATATATAATAACCATAACAATAATAGTATGTATTCTATTATTTTTATCCATGAGCCTTTGATCAAATGCCTTCTGTACGCCGATGACCAAGTAATCCTTGCGCTGTCGGCGTGCAGGCTGCAGATGGTAAATAAAATGAATGATTCTGTTAATAAAAGGGGTGTGAAAGTAAATGTCGATAAGACTATGGGGATGGTGTTTGAATGGGATGAACGCACGACTGAATGCGATATACTGATAGAAGGTGAGAAATTCGAATGAGTGAAAAATAAGGTATACTTGGGTAATCTGTTTACAAATAATGGTAAACATGATAGAGATATCGAATAGACAGTGAATGCGAGAAAAAAGTGAATGTGGTCTTATTCGCTAATATGAATATAAAAGAATCTCACGGGAAGTGCGTTGGGCCATCAATAATGGAGTCCTAATCCTTACGCTTATGTATGGTAGTGAAAGCTGAGTGTGAGAGAAGAAAAATGATAGTAGAATTAATACAGTGGAAAGGCGTTCGCTGCGTAGTATGTGTGGTGTCTCGGAAAGATAGATGTAGAAACAGTTATGTTAGAGAACGTTTTGATTTCAACTAAGATGTAGTAATTAGAGTAAAAAAAAAGGTCTGTTGCGATGGTTTGGCCATCTGGAAAGGACAAATGAAAACAGACTGACAAAATAATCCTATAGAGCGAATGTGTGTGGTGAAAAGGTCGTTTAAAAAGTCCTAAGCAGATCCAAATAGGTGGCATATTAAAAATAGGTCAAATTTTAAGTATTCGAACCGAATGAGCTTGCACGAAAAGGTTTGGAGGTTGAGGAAATCGAGGCAAAAGAGATATGCAAAGATCGTATCATGTCGAAATCTTTATATGAAATCTCTATAGATTTCCACATGATATAATGTGGAAATCTATTGGATGTGGATACGATGTGGAAACCAAAGGGTAGGCAAAGACTATTCTTTGCCTACCATTCTGGGAAATAGGTGTGAGTTTATAGTATTATTTACATGAACTTCTAATGAATATCTTCTAATTAGTGCTCCTAATATTGTATAAAAATAGAAACTCATTTAAATCAATTTATTTCGCATTTAAGAAATTATATTTTAGATGATTTAGTTGAATTATTATAAAGTAGAATTTATATTAGAGCCATACCAACTTATGATTTCTTAAGAAATTGTTGACAAAATTATTGATACAAAAGTGAGTCCGTCCAAAAGTAAAATATTACGTAAATATCTGACAGTGCAAAGTCTGTAAATGTATACAAATATATTTTCTTATTATTTATGCACATATTGCTATTGATAGGAAAATATTATATTAGTCACATTTATTTTATTTCCAATTTTGTGGCAACCCTTCCATATCTGCATATGAAGAGCGTTAAGAAGATACAGTAACCGCGAAACATCTTGACTGAGTTGAATTTAGCCACGAATAGTGTAACAGAAACAGTATTTAGGTTTCAACAGTGCGTTAGCGAAATGAGTGTACGGACCGGACGACCTTCAACCCAGTCAAGATGTATCGCACATACAACTACACGAACTGTGGCATCACCTGACATCCAAACGATACCCTTTTGTGAGGATTGTAGTTCTGTAAAAATGGTACAGCTCAACGAGCACCATTTTGAGCTAAGTCTTTGTGTTTTGGCAAGATTTGTTAATAATAAAAGCAAATGAAAAAGTTGTTCGTTCCATCCAAAGACATTAATCGTCTTTTATAAACTGACAAAACTTGCACGCAATCTATTGATAGTATATCTTAAAAAATCATTGATCAATTTTATAGAAACTTTATAAAAATCCAATTTATCAATCATTTTAAAACTTATCTTAACAGTAATAAGTGAAATAAATATGAATAAAAGTGTTACATAAACCTTACCGTATGGGGTATGTTGGTGCGGCTGAGGGCTGCCCTCGCGCAGGGCATGACCGGCGTCGTCAGCGGGTGGCGCCGTGCGCGCCCCGCACCAGGGCACGCAGCAACGGAACACCCCGCCCCCCACCACCTTGACGTCGTGCGTGCCCCCCCCGCGGGATGGTCCGCGCGACCCCGCACGCGCGCACTCGCACGCGCACGCGCATCGACCCGCGGCACCGCGCCGCACGCACGTGCGCACACACCCGCACACCGCACACAAACTCTGCACTTCGCCACTGACCACTTTTTACTGTTCTTCACTTCGCCACTAAAATTTGTAGCTTTCAACTGCAAAACATTCAAGATCTACGTCCTACGCGGTCTAGAGCTTACTTAACATATGAATCTGAAAGATTTGTTTAAGAGACACATTGCAGGAAAGCACTCGCTGCCAACGCGCGTAATTGCATGACACGACAGAGCGTATTTCACGGTAGAAATTTCACTTTATCCACAGCAGATTATTTGACGTAGACAATTAAGAACTTTCAGCACTTGCTAAGTTTTCACTTTCATTTTAATATAAATCACTTATTCAGCTTCCTCCAACGGATACATGTGCCTGCTGGTATTTCATTGTTTAAATCTAATCATGCACTCCTAAAACACAATCGTTTTTTAGCATATTTCGAGGCTCGATTGAAAACCTTCGCTGGGAGCTCTTGAAAAGCGATTCTGCGTACGCACATCGCAAAGATTGACAGCGTGAGCGGTACATTGGCGGGGAGGAATGACATACGATCGTAGTAGAATATACCGGCGATTACGAGTTCCGTGAATGAAGACAGCTCGTCTTTATTGTTCTCTGCGCTTCGCCTAACTAATTTACTATCTTTGTCAAGCGATCTGGTTTAAGACATTTCATTTTGTAAAAGATTAATTTAAAATTCAAACAACTTAGCTTTGTTCATGTTCAGTAAATTTAATGAAGGTAAATCCGTGAATGAAATTTTATCGGTATGGATCAGATAAATATTGTAGTACAGTGAAGAGGTTTGTAACATTTCATATAACAAGTTCACTTATTAACTTTCATAATCGGCTTAACTCCTATAAACTATTTTCCGTTGCATTTAATCAAGTCAACATTAAAGTATTATGCTGTATTAGAACGGCACAAGGCAAGTGTAAGGTTTTATTTATATACTTTGTTAAAGGGCCACATTGCAGCAGTAATTATTAAATGAATCTATAAAATTGATACAGATTCAGTGGTTGTATTTCTTTCTGGAGAAAAATAATTTTTATTTTTGTCAATCTAATCAGTACTTTGATAGATATATTTTTAAAATGAGTTACGATAAAACAGATACAAATTTATAAAACATAATTAAGAAGTACAGGACCCAAAAGGTACTTAAGTTAAATTTAAAAAAAAATAAACACAAATTCAAGTCTTAACTAGCTTTTGTCGAAAGAAGTCGAAGCCCACTACAATAAAAAAAATAAAAAATAAATTACGTTACAAGTAAAATAACTGCTCATGGCCAATTATTTAGTTTTTTTTTGTATTGAAGATCGTTTCCAGATTTGCCAAGAATGTAATTATGTTTGTATTATTTAGATGTGTTAAAGGTTTATACATAAATCGAAATAGTTAATATTGAAAGATAAAAAATAACGTGGTGTTGAATATTAAAAAAATAAATTGTTATCGAAAAGGCATAAATCGAATTGATTTGTAATTATTATTGAGAATAAATCAGATTACCGCAAAGAATTGAGATTTGATTTTCATTCGATTGAAGTGTTGATTACGTTGAATACGATACCGAAATAAATAACGCTCAAAAATTTTTAGGTAACAGATTCTAAAAATTATCTAAAAATTGACATTTGTAAATTAATGTACAGTTTTTTATTAAATATGAGACGAAAGTTCTATGCAATCACAGAATCAACTTAAAAGGATTTTTGTCTCTGGGTACATAATATTATTGAGAATATCCTACCATTATTACCACGAATAGCGCTTCTTTAAGTAATGTTTTCGCAAGCAAATAAATTCCTTTCGGCAAACAGAAATGCGTGAGGAATATCAAATGTTAAACGCGAAGTCCTGTTTGGAAACAGCGCGAGTTTTCTAACAAACGAACTTACCTACGCCCAAATAGGACTTCCTACGTACACAACTGAGGTACAACGTCACTAAGCAATTAATCATGAAGAGTGTTCAATTGTTCAAACCTATGCGTAATAGTTTTTTTTTTATACTTAACGTAAATTTCGCCACCATAACACTAAAACTGTGTGACAATCAGTAGGCCAGAAATGTTGGAATATATTCAAAAATTTTAGTAATTACATTATAAAATTCACTTTCATTCAGAAGCACCTTCCTATTATGAGACTCATTTGTTACAATAGTAATATGAAAAAAAATAGTTAATATTATTAGATTTGTTATTGTTAAAAATAATTAACAATCATGACTGACAAGTAGTATCGAGCTGATGCTATCGTTTCGAACTTCCTCAACATTATTTGGAAAAACTAAAAACAGAACATTTCAATATTTATCCATATTTATTATATTTGCGTATGTCATATATGCACACGATTATAAAGAAAAAAAGGCAAACTGCAGTTCGGACGACTTGATCCAACTAAAGACACGGTAATTACTTAGCATTCGACGTCATGTTTGTCGAGATGAGATTTATGTGTTAATTAATATCACGTCTGACGCCTTACGGCCTGCGTTATTTATGACTCCAGGGTGTTGTCGTACGTGATGATGTCAACATTATATTGTGTTCGGGACATTAAGTCGTCCGCCAAAATTGACATTGCTAATGTCGGATTCGACTTCGGGCTATAATTCTTCACTGCCCAGTTATAGTATACATTCCTACATGTGTCATATGACTTGATAAAGTAAAGGGTAACGTTTAATGAAGACACATCAATTTATAATGTTTAGCATCTATCAGAATGATTGTGTTACCAGTTGTAATATTTAAATATCATCACACAGAAATACGACAATATTGCATTTTTTTTTTTTCAATTAAGTGCCAATTTTGCATTAGTCATTTTATTAATTGAACAATCTTTCTGAGAATGAATATTTTTGAAAAAAAAAGAAAATCGTTTCAGAAAAAAAAACTCTTTGAAAGTGTTATTACTTTGGTTAAGTAATTACAATAATAACTGTGTTTACTACAAATGCTGAGAAGATTCAGGTATAAATTTATTTATTGCTCTCATCGTCGGTACAAACAATAATAGATAAAAAAGAGATTGTATTAACAATTATATTCGGTGATGTTCAAACGAGATTAGTTATCTAAAGCCCTTAATACCCGGCCATACTAGACTACTTCATGAACTCGACGCCTAAATATGCCCATTTAATTCGTGCAATTACGAAATGGACTTTGTACTTTGAACACTGCGATCTTAGCATGACCATTATTTATTATATTTCGAGACAATGAAGATTTGCGATTAAAGAGATATAACATGATATCTATAATATTATTCAGATATTAAATCGAAAAGATTTTTGTACGTCATTACAATAAGTTATTTTCAAATGTTTTATAATAATGTTGTAAGAATATGATATTTTTCAATACGCTTATAAATTATTTTCATGTCTATTTATGTTTACCCTTTTCTTTTATTATGATAGTATTATGGAGTGAACATTTTTGAGTAACATTTTTGTAAGACTAAGTTATTTAAATTCGAAAAATACAATATTTTATTGTTTTTTCCATAGCATTTTCAATAACTGTAATCAAGACAAATTTTATTATCAGATATTACGATTTTTTTAAATGCTATTATCATTAATTCATCGGCACTAGGGTTTTGTCTTCATATTTTCATTACTGAATTTGAAAATATGAAGTATTAAGTGTTAAGTAACGTAAAATTAGTTACACGTGAATATATAATTTAATATTTTATTATTTTAGTACGTACAAACACATGATTATTTTTACAGCATCAAATGATTTATAGCATCTTAATAATATTACATGATAAGTATATAATATTATATAAGTGTTGTGCACGCACGATAATAAAATTGGGATTTATGACACGGATCATTACAATATTTATGATTACACCATTGACACATTAATGAAAACATTTGATATTGTTAAACATTACTCGTCAGACGTTTTTCGCATCGACAACGTCGTAACCTGCCCATTCGTTTAGATTTGATCACAAATTTTGTTGATGTATCAAAATTCTCACTCTCAAGGGTGCGTTAATAGTTAAACACACGACGATCTAAAGAATATCGATTAATATAACCAACGTTTAAAATACCTATCGTCACAAACAGAAGCATAGGCAACATCGAAACGCGCCCTATTAGGCCCTAAGTGACGTAAACCTCGAGAGCCGCGGCGCCGCCGGGCCGGCCGTGCCGGCAGTCAGCTGACAATATCACAATATTGACAGAGCCGAGGGCGTCGCTTCTTGGCGAGCGGCGCCGCCCCGATAGCGCCGCATCGGTTAATTAAACAATTTAGAAGGCGCTTTCGCTATCTGCCTAACAAATATTTACTTGTCTATGTTTGAGCCCCGCCTATAATTTCCATAGTTTTCGAGTTTTATCTGGACAAACTCCTACCGTTTTAATGGCTCTCTATTGCTTTATTGTTACAATGTTATTATAACGGTTTGTTTAGGATTCCTCTATGATTCGGGATGTGAAGACTTTGTTCGTTTAGTTAGACGTTAGTAATTAATGTTTTGTTATTATTTTATAATGTCATATCAATTACTGAGATACGCTTAATATAATCTTAAAAACCAAAATTAACTAATTTACGAACATTCATTTAAGTGCAATCATCAATCTCTGATAGAAAGCGAGGTCATCGAACCAATGACGTTTCGTTTTCTAGATTTTCAGGCGAAAAACAGCAAAATAAATGTTAAAGAAAAAAATTAATAAAAATCAATGAACTCAACATGATGGAAGCGATTCTATGTTCCTAACAGACATACAAGCGTAAGGCGGGCGGTACGCCCAGGCCGCTTTAGGTACGCGGCGGGCGCGGGGTATCGGCGCATGACATCAACCGTTTTATTCCGCAACTCTGAACAGCCGAGCCCCAAACTTGCCGGCGCCCTGTTACTTGGCCTACCCTCGTGCAAATAAGGGTCAATTTACAAAAATACCGTAAAATCATATTCCTTTCTGTCTCCCGTTCGCCACCGTACCAGATATACGTTTACATGTTATAACGAATTCACAGATCGTGATCAACAAATTTAGACTAATGTTAAGGGAGAAATGAAATAAAGAGAACTAATATATGTATGGTGTCTAGGTATGCCATTTGAGTTAGGTTAATAATTCAAAAGGTATTGACTTGTAGGCATACTTCTGAAGATCTTATTTAAAAAAGATTACATGATTAATTTCCACGATTTAAAAAAAAAATCTATTTCATATGATCAAACCAAACCAAAATCGCTATAAAACATGAAAATAATATTCTTATAAAAATAATTAATTTAGTAATTTATACCCTATAATTTTAAACGAGATGTATTGAGAAATGTTTCAAAGTTATATAAGTAATCCTTGAAAACGTTAGATAATATTCTCCCAATTAAAAAAAATATTCCTATCTTTTTAACAAGAAAAGTAGAAACCTCGCCTTAAAACCCCCTTCAATAAATCGTCCAGACGGTACAATCAAAAGTTTCCACTTCGAAGACTCAAACGAATAAAAGTTCACAGCATTCGGGGTTCTGTTAGCTATCTCGCACACACAAAACAATATTCTGCAATTACTTATTCATGCCAATTGGCAAAAGCCTCAAATGTGTCGATATTACGGCACAGCACGTATAAGCTAGTATGCATAAGCTACCTTTATTTAATTCAACTCCAATCAAATCCGTTCGCCCGGGGCGTTGTAAATATCCGGAGTTACGTTGTAAATTATTCTATAACCGTTCCGTACATTGGGCCCTGCGCTGTAAAAGGGCTGGAATGTACGCGATATCATTTACCAGTACCTCTACAATTATGCGCTAATTTTCCATTTTATATATTCCGGGATAGCATGAAGTGAAAAAAGTAACGAGATTGCTATACAGCCACTTCTTTCATTTGATGAGTAAACGAATTCAAATCCAAAGTCAACATAATCTGACAGACCGCTAGGAATAGTCTATTGGTATCGAAAAATTTAAATTTACGGATACTATATAAACAAAAATGGAAATTATCCTAACTTCTTTACTATTCATGGATTATTTTTCTTTTTATACAGACATCAAAGAGATTTATCTAGAAATGAAGATTTGTTTCAGTTGTAACTAAAATTATTCATACGTTATCAAAAATATTCATATATTTTCTTTTAATTTCGTAATTTTACTGGCCAATGACAGTTGAATACAAGAGACCAATTTAATGTTTTTTCCCCCGAGTCATACTCTGCTACTGTCATCTATTTCTTTATGTCATTCTCTTTCCCGTCTAGGATCAATTTTCTCGTCTCCTATGCCAGGATTATATGATATATATATATATATATATTCCAGTTGAATGTTGATAACGAGCAATATTGGCAGTGAATTGTATTTCACGGCCGATTGCCAGTTCACGCTAAAGCTATCATCTTCTTATAAGATGAGATCGCCACTGCTCATCCGCCATCGTATCTTCTTTACACTTCAGACCAACCGCTTTGTATTGTCAATGGATTTTACATCTAAATATGCTGATGGAGACTGTTATCGCTTTCTCTTTAATTACTTGTAAAATATCACTCAAGCGAAATACCACTGACTGACTCATCACTAGATCTCCGTGATTGTAGGTCCGATTGACTTGAACTTTGGCACGGGTACTCTTTTTGCGACATAGACGCTCACTGACAACGGATTTTATGCTAATCCTATCCAAAACGAATTTATTTTATGAGATCTACGAAACTATAAGTCCGATTGACTTGAAATTTGGCATAGTTACTTTTAGGGACGTAGACGCTTACTAAAAACGCATTTTATGCAAATCCTATCCAATAAAATTACATTGATTACGGACTAGCTAAATCAACACTTCTTTTCACATTATCGCGGCAGTTAAAAAAATAATTCTACTCATCGTTTTCAAAATTTCAAAGTAACCTTGTATTAATAATACTTTAATTAAATATTTCCTAATAGTCCCTCATTTGGTTGGAATAACAAAATCATATTCGATGCTTGCCGTCTTTCTGCATCATATTCGAATCGCAATCCTTTGGGAGGCGAATGATCTCGAACGCTTCGGGAAACTTATCCGACGTCGCGGACGCGCGTAGGCGCCCGCGACTCCTATCAATTTCTAAGTCGTCTGAAACTTTCTCGGGCAATGGCTGGCGATAAAGGAGGTCGTTTCATTTTTTTTTTTAATTAAAGTTTAAATTAAAACTTTATAAAATATGGTATATTTTATTCAAAAGTTACTCACTTTTTTTGATTCCACTGTGTTTGTTTTTTAATGTTATTACCTTAGAATTAATTTATTAAGCGATTTATTTTTTTATTTCTGAAATGTAAGATAACTAACTAAATAAAATAAACCTGAATACAAATTAATTATGGAATATTCATGTACAGTATAATTATACCTAGAAAATATATATTATTTTTTATTAGACAAGGTACAAATATTTTAATGAACAATACGTATTTAACGGATATGCCCGATAATCAACTATCGTGATGGACTGCAAATACTTCGCTGCCAGACGACCTAACCACGCACGCAATAGAAACACGCTTGTGAAAATGGAACATTAAAATGCACTACTTTGTTATTGCCTATTAAACTACTTTGAAGAACGCACAATCAATATTTGTGCCAACGGGCAACCGCCGCCGAATGACGACGTATTTCACGAACGAGGCACACCGTGTACCACAGTATGCATCCACGAGCGGCCCGGGCATGACCACGGTTTCGATATTCGCCTTCTCCGGGCACTACGGATTTTCGCAATCGGCGGGCGATCCCGCGCCGCCGTCGGCGTCGTCGGCGCCGGCGCGCGATGCGCGGGGCCGGCGACGTTCGGCAGCACCAATTACGAGTCGTTGAGGTACGGCCGCTTTCAATTGCGGACTCGCCTCTGTGCGCGTCACAGCTAACTGGATAATGGGCGATGCGTGTTTCTGGCCGCCGCCGCCGCCGGCTCCCCGAGCACCGAGTGTACCTAACGTCTCCGTTGAGATCTCTTCCAGTTATCGGCGGCTGTTTGCGGTTCCGAAGAGAATACATAATAACAAATATACATAAATGGGTTAAGTGCGAGTCAGGCTCATCCGCTAATCCGTCCGTATCATTACGCAATTTATTTGTGTCATGTATTTATTAAAAATATTGGTTTTATTGTTATTCAGTATGTGAACTCACACTCATAGGATTTTACTATATTTCATAAAAAAAATAATCTCTGCAGTTTTCAGTTTAAACAGACCATGTACTACCGTTTTCGTGATAAGGCAACAAATAAAAAAATTAAAAAAAACACATTTTATTTTTATGGAAACCCCCTTAACTTTTGGTTTTTTTTCATTAACAGTTAGAATATCATTATAATAATATAATTTATGTGAAAATTTGAACTGTGTTTCTGTTATAGTTCAAACCATCCGGTTCTTTAAAAAGTAGGACAGTCCACGACCACCCATGGTCCCTCCGACAATCTTGTCATATGGGCCGAATTGCAGAAGCGCCACAGGACACCGATAAATTTTATTTTCACCGATAAACAGCCTCTTCATGATTCTAGTTATTCTATTAAAAGTAAGACAAGTTATTCTATTAAAAGTAAGACAGACACACAGATGAACAGATGATCAAAGTTTGTAGGGTTTCATTGCGCTCCTTGAATATGGAACCCCATTAAAGACGCATCGGCAGACCGAAACATCCTGTATATTGCAACATATATGCAAATTATTTACAGTATTCTCATATATCTATGGATATTTTCGATATAGTAACAGAAAGTCTACGATTCTATCGGCTCAAAGTTATAAGACCCAAATACACTGATATAAAAGTATATTTCTATAATTCTCTAATCGATTGTGTTTAAATAGAACACAGCTAAAAGAATTCTGCAAGCATACATGAAATACCTACGTCGAAGTACAGAAATATAAAAGCAGTAATTTTTAAGCTAGAATGAAATTTCTATACTCGTAATCACTGTATTTCTTAAATTTTTTTTTAGTTGAAAAGCGATATTTCGACGGAAAAAGATGACAGCGGATCTATAAAAAAAATTTGACCCTAAAGTCCAACTTTGCAACTTCCCGCTAACTTTAAATGATGAGACAAAAAATTTCGGAGTATTTTAAATAATCGATTTTTTCAAATTGCATGATAACGATATCTTACGAACGAATCAACGATTTTGACCAGACCGGTGGGAACGACGTGGTTTTTTGATGTCAAGAGGTTCACATTCAACCACACATACACACACGCGCACACGACACGCGCACGCACACGCGTACGCATACGCAGTCGCACACGCCCATGCACAAGAACACGCAAACGCACACACACACGCTCACGCACCCGCCGACGGACATATATACAGACATTATCGAAAATTGTCAAGGTGGCTTTCTGTGACCACAAAACGTGATTTTCGAAAAACGGTGTAAAATCAATAACTTCCCGATTTTGGAAAAAAATTTCTTTTTTCTTAACTGGAAGTTAAAAATAATAAAAGAAAGCAACTGAATATTGAGCGGCGACATTTTTTTACATTACGATGAAAAATTAAATTAAATTTGCTGAAATCTTATTTAATACTGTTGAATATGCATTTTGCATAGACTACTTACTTTTTTACATTACATAAACTGTGCCGAAGTGATATTCCATAATTTAATCCACTTTATTTTACGTTGTAGGCATAATCCAAACGGCGGCTGTGGCAATAAATTGCAACGATCACTACCTCAATTTCAATAATTTGAAAAAGTCGTTTATAAATTTTCAATAGAATTCCATTCAAATAACCTAAGTCGGTTTGACCTCAGACATACAATTTATTTTATTCTAATGCGTTCTTAACCAAATCTCAAATCACGCTTATTGCATGCAATGATAATTAGTTGCATTATTTATATCAACACTAGAAATCGGGGCACCGCTCGTGGACGTAAACAATGGTTATAAATCCTATAAAAGCTTATTCATGTCGTTGTATTTCTTAAACTGGAACATATTTGCAATATACATATATTTTGACAGAAATTATGACGCATAAATTCTTCGTGAAATGTCAACAGAAGCGTTTATATTTTAAAAATTGTAGGTTATTACAAATTCGATCTACCTTTTATATAATGTATAAAAAATATATAAGCAGGCATTTACATAAGAGAACGGACATAAAGTACAATTTATTTTGTCATCGTATTTTATTTTAAACGTACGAGTTTAAAAACAGACGCTTTCGGGGGGTACGTCGACCGAACTGAAACAAATCAATGTCATAAATCGCGGCTTTGGTTAAATAACAGATTTTTATTTGTTTTATTAGCATAAAACAAATAAAAAATTATTGAACTATTATTTCCATAATTAGGTATATCATAAATACGATAGCATCAGTACGATGTGTTAAATGTTTATTTAATTGTTTCGTACATAAAAATGTATTATTAAACTTTCTAAGGCAATAGGACCTTCATGTGGACTTATACCGGCTCTAAGTAAATATTCAACAGGTGGCATTGAAGGAAAACGACCAAACCCGATAGCGTCACGAAAATTTTTGTTTGGGGTTGCGTTGAAGGAAGCATCCGAATAGTGTTGTTTGCGCGGTCACTCGTCTAGAGAATTTTTGCGGAAGGACAGCTTCCGTATACCTCCGAATTAGTGATAAGAAATTAAGAGTGTTCGCGTTGAGTTCGGGACGCTCGTGTTTCGTGTGCTCTCGGCGAGCGCGCGCTAAACGATGTCACACAAAGCGCTAATGCGTGTTTATTAGCTACGACCGCGACGTGATATTTAGATTATGGCGTTATCTGACGCGGGGGAAACGTGTCGCGTACTACAATCACCTGTAAATAAAGTACGCGAAACGGAGCCTATTAATAGTCGCGGTTATACGCGGACACGTAACGATTTTCAATCGAGCTCGACAGCATGCTGCGAGATGAGAGCCGAGCGCGGGCCGACCGCGGCGGCGCGGCGGGCCGGGGGACGCCGCGTGCGGCACCACGCACACACCACCATCGCGAGGGCGGGCGCGGCGCGGGCGGCGGGCCGGCGCGGAAGGCGGCGCGGGCGGCGGGCGCACTCAAAGGACCGAGCGTCGCGACGGCCGACGGACCGCGACTGGAGCGGCGCCGCCGGCCGCCGCGCCACAGCCTGGACGCGCGCGCCGCCGAGCGCGAACGGGACGGCCTATGGCTTTCCGCCCAACACCGACACGAATCTAGCCCTGAACCGTCGACCTTAATCCTCGTTTGGCTCGCCGGCCCCTCGGCGCTTAGTTCGGCGCCGCAAAGGGGTTTCACCTCGCGGACGTCCTCTCCTGTAAACTATGTCGGTGGGCGCCGAGATGGGATGCTGTGGGCCTTCGTGCACCGGCCGATGTCACTATCGAGCGCCGGCCGCTTGTTGTTTGGCCGTGAACCGACTTCGTCGTGCCCCTTTCCTAAGTGGGACGCAGATTAGACATTCGTACGCGCGATGACCGAAATATGATAATGGAAAACGTTCATTTAATTATAGTGATATTTGCGCTCCTCCCAAAAAAAAAAGAGAAATATTTATCATATATGATCTAATGTTAACATTGGATCATATATGATAAATATGTCAATGACGGTTATCGTCAATGACGCTTCGAAGCTAATGAAATAATAATAATAAAAATGCAAAAACATTTTGAGTGCTTAATTTTATCTTTAAAATTATTAATTAAAGTTCACAATAAGTTTCAGAAAATAATATAATTTTTAAACTCGTTAATTGAGACAATAATCCTATTAGATTTTATTAAAAATCCTAAAAGCTATTACATGTGTTGAATTAACTCAAAAAAATCTGTAAAACGGTTAACTCTGCAAACCATCTCTAAAACTTCTCGCCATGATATTTATCGATGTATATTTGAGCTCCACGAGATCAAATATATTTTGTCTCAAAGATCAAAGACTTATCTTTCGACTAAATAGTTGACGAAACTTATCGACGAAATAGTTGACCTTATAGGCCATTCCTGAAGTTTTGCTACTTTCGAGCTCAAAATCTTCAATAATACATCTAGTAGTAAATTATTTAGTTTGAGCTTAAAAGTTTTTCCAAGAGAGGCTTAAGAACTCTTATGAGATATCCGAACTCAAAAATATAATTTTTATACGTTTTTAGCTCTTCGAGTTCAAACGTCGTGATTTATTTGAATGAAACGATATTTTTTTAATTTTAAGATCGCGATGTTTTTCGAATACGTAATTCGATTTTGATTTGTTTTATCGCATTTGACACAGTTTTTTAAGAAAAAGAAAAGATGACTAAGTACTAAACATTAATCCATCAAGAATTTCTCATGTAATTATGGAAAAACCCTTTTTTTCGAAACTTTCATTAACCATATCAATTGAACTAATAAGCCGATGCAAGTCGAAGAGATATTCTAAAAACACTTTTTGAAAAATTTCTTATGCATTTAGCAACAATCGGGTAGTTTAAGTTGAGTGGACCCCTTTCGAATGTCACAAACTGCGATTTGATCGGTTCGTCCATTCAAAAGTTATGAGAGGCTTACCTACACACAAACGAACGCGCACTCACACCCACACCCTCACGCATACCTACACCCGCCCACACACACAACACGCACGCGCAAACACACACACACATACGTAAACACACACACACATCACTCGGAGAATGGCCAAAATAAATTCCTAAGACCCTAAAACTTCGATTCTAAAACTTTTCAATTTTCGAAAATCGGGGTGAAAACAGCAATTTTCTAATTTTAAGAACTTCTTTTTAATTTCACAGCAGGAAATCAAAATTATTTTTCAAAATGAATTTCATTAATTATTGCGATCACATGCCATTTTCTAGCGAATATTCGAATTCGATGAAAGTCGAAAAACATTTGATATCCTAAAGCAACCTCATTATCAATTTGAAATTATTGTAGAGGAATTTCATGTTAAAATTAAAAAAAATAATCAAAATAACTAAAACATATGATCTCGAAACTGAACGCTGAATCACGTGAAATTTCCACTCCATACATATGAAGTTAGAAGCTATACACTTACGTTCTGCTAAACTCATAAGAGAGTATCATGAGCCTAGCGGAAGTTAGTTACGAGTTGTTAATGATGATTGTAATGAAGGCGAAATCTCGTTGTTTGAGTCACGGCGGAAGAATTCAATGAAGGGATAAAAGGCTTAACACAATTATTGAATACTTGTCCACGGGTTGAGCAGATAAAAACTGCGTTGTGAAGAGTGTCTCTCGGAAAACGCGAAGAAAAATATTACCTATAGAAAAATTATAAATCAATGCACATTGACCCGTTAGCACTTATCTGCATCAATAAAAACTCCGATAAGTGCTAACGGGTTAATAACTCCGATAATATGTTACGATGTTTGTGTGAGAGAAAAGTTATACTTGCATCTGCAATAGCTTCGTGGAAACGCATTGTAAAATCAATTTAACCATAAAATGTCTATACACTGTAGAGCAGATCGTAACGATATTTTGTATCGAGTTAAGAGAGCCTCAATTCTGCTTTCATTCGTAATGTATCCGTATTGTTTGAGAATATTTGAATATTTTATATTTATGTTATAGTTTCGAAATATTTCGCAAATTGTTATCACTTTTTAAGTTTGAATTTGTGAAAATAAACAAAATTTCAAATTACTGTATTAGGATACAATAACCGAGAGTCAAATCTAACTGTATATAAGAAGATATCTACATCTATCCATAAAATAGTGGTCTATTTTCTGTATGTATCGATCTAATAAGTGTTCGAAAGTACTAAATACGCGGATAATCGCAGATTGTTTCCTAAGAATTACAATAATTTATGCTATCTGTAAGATATTTAATAAGTTTCAGAAACTCAACAATAATTCTCACTTTTTCTCTCGGTCTTCTTTTACTTCTTTCTCAGCCAGTTTATCTTTTCACCAACAATTGAGGACAATTAATAGGAATATTATTACACACAATCCAATTTTTTAAGTACGACAAAAAAAATTCTACCCTATCCTTTTTGAAGTTATACTTTGTAGGGGCGATAGGGTGAATAGATCAATATGTATTTTAGTAAGATACATGTGTGTGCCTAATTATATTAGACCTTAGATCTAGCCATGCTGTCTTACGAACATATCACTAAAAGAAATCGTAATGATTAAAAATGATAAGTATTGCCATCTAGTACATTATTATATACTTTTAAAACCATTAGTGAATCTATTTAGATATTTTTATTTAAAACTATTAGATGGCGATGGTTACTAATGAATAAAATTATATTTATGAACGATGAACAAAATTATACATCAGATAAATTTGTTTGCATACGTACAAAACAATAATTATTTAATTTGATTAGGTAGGTGTTAATTATTTATTTAAACTATTATACATAACATTTATTGTTGTCTGTCAATCGTTTCATTTAGTTCAAAATTTACTTTAATACATAAAAAAAATCTTTCTTTATTGACGCTAGAAAAGTATATTTTCAGACGTACATGCATAAAGTACACACACTGATTTATATATTTTTATTTCTCAAGTTGACGGGTAATATTTTTTTACGAAAATCACACATTTTATCGGACATTATTATTAATTACCTTACAACTTACTACGGATTATAAACAATAAAGCTTTAAAACTTAAAAATCGTTTTGAAACCAGCAGAATCTGACCGTAGTTGATATAACGGTGCACCAAGAATCTTATAAAGAACAATATTACGCGACAGCGGCGTTTCCTGTCGCTGCCATTTTGCGGCAGCGCGTCTGTATTATGTAAATAATAGAATGAGACACCTTTCGTGTTTTTATAACACCCTGGTTTTCAATATTACAAATATCCTCATTTACTTTCATTGCATTTTACCTTTTCTTTAATATAGATCATATTATTATGAAATTAGATGCTTCGAAACCAAAAAAAAAATGACTCATTAAATTATAAACAAAATGCTTGTACATCGCTTATATCCTTTAAAAGCATACCTACATAGTGAAGTGTAATGACTTTCATAGTAACAACGAATGAAAGTCATTCACGAATGAACTTCATTCGTTTTTACTAATTGAAACAAGGTTATACCATATGCATAGATCCCACACATATTGCACTTAGATTAGATCGGCTGCA
This sequence comes from Eumeta japonica, assembly GCA_005406025.1. Taxonomy (NCBI): domain Eukaryota; kingdom Metazoa; phylum Arthropoda; class Insecta; order Lepidoptera; family Psychidae; genus Eumeta; species Eumeta japonica. The sequence continues at coordinate 36,210 of BGZK01001680.1, read as the reverse complement.
GAGCAATTTAGGCCATACCGAAAAGAAAATACACTAGAGTGTATGATGTGCATGTGTGTGATAGAGATATTGAAAAAAGGAGTTTATAAAGAGCAGAAACTCATATAAGTGCTATTATTCCACATCGAGCTCGTATGCATACAAAGTATTAATGTGAGTATATGAGATAATTTTCCAAACCATTTATCTACAAAATTTATACGTTAGCTTTAAAGAATAACATTTTAATAAAAAACGAACAATTCAAAGGTGTACGATATAGGTAAAATGTAAAATTCTGTGAACTATTTATTGGTTGAGTTACATTCGAACAGAGACGTAAAAAAAATCATTAAAAATGATCGATTCGACGCAAGGATCGTAAAGGGCTGCGACTCTTGTGAATGCTTTTGCCACTCTGTCTCGCTCTAAAATACGAGGACTCTCTGTTTTCCGTATTGCCTATTTAACGGTAGCATATACGAAGGTTATAGATTCAGGTGCATGTATCTAAAAGAAAGTCTGCCGGCACTTTCGGCACGATCTACGATGTGTCACGGAGGCGCGCCTTTGTACGGCGACTGCGAAGGTCACGGCCGCCGGAGTTACGCGGCCTTAATCCGAGAATCGCACCCCCGACGCCGCCGGCGCACGCGCGGCCACCGGAGCGCGGAGCTCATCGCGGCCGTCAATTTCCACGCCGAGCCGATCACTATTTACGACGCGAGCCATATATAATGACTGGCGCTACAAACATCCAGCCGGATTCGGCTAAATGACGTCGGACGATCTGTATATTTATCATTCAATTATTTTGAAGCTGAAAGAGAAAAGGAATATGTTGTAATAGGTATAACAATATATACCCAGTGTTATTGTTGTGAAAAGCTGAGAATTTCAAATATGTGGAAGTCTAAGGAATACAGAACAAACGTAAACCAAGTCGTAGAATACCACTGACACAAAAATTAATCTTGTACTCTTAAAAAGTCGATATATAAAATAAATCTTCTATTACAAGAATGTAGTATATATTTATGTTCGTCACACGCACCTGTATCGCTCCTTCTCAAACACCATTAGAAAAGTTAACTGTCAGTGACAGTGACGTGTCGGATTTCTATTTGCTGTATTACTAGGTATCTCAGTGAAATATTTACAAATCGTTGCTTAGTCGAAAAATCATTCGGAACGTCTCTTTGAATTCGTTATTTTTTCACTCGGGTATGTAATAAAAGATTCTAAGATTTTATATACTTTCAACGGACTATTTACTAACTTTACAAGATTGTATAACAAACGATATTGATGAAAACGAGCTTGACTATGCATCCAGTCATATGCTATGGTGTCCTTTTGGCTTAAAAAGCAATGTACCCTTTAATTTCAAGTCCAAAGAAAGGGACAAACAAAACGACAATAGATCTCAAACTTAATTTGCGGATAATCAAGTTAAAAGTGCAATTTTTATAATGAAAATTTTCAATAGGCATCCAGGTTTCTCATTGACCTATGAACGTGTATTAAACAGTTTAAGAAAATTGTCATCGACTAAGATCAATGACTTTACAGGCGCGTTCTTTATTACAGAAAAAACGATTTTCTTTTACAGCTCGTCACTTAAGTCATGAATACGAAATTTACAATAGTCATTTGCGCTCAATGTCTAGTGAAAATTCAATATTAACAAGTGAGCTTTCAAAGTCATTAGATGTTTGCGGTTTACGTGCTCGAACCAAAAAGGTTTTATAGTTGACTCATATTACTCTATTTCTTTGACCAGGATTGAAATCGCGCTCGACATGAAATCGTCATCCAAATCGTTTAAGGTATTTTCAAAATTACCATAAAAAATGTTAATCGCATAATTTTGTTGTGGCAATTTTATGGGACATCCGACGAAGAAGAATATTTCTCTACGATTTTTTATGTCAATCTGAGATCTATTTCCATTTCAGTCTGTTTGGACAAAAGCCTTGGACTCGCCATTCTGCCTCAGTGCTGGTCGGGCGGTATCAACGACCAAACATTCATTGACAAAGATGTGGTGGTAACGTCGGAGACCAATGGATTACCTGCTCTTCAGGCGACGGAGCAATTAATCTGTCACCATTCAACCGTGCATAAGTTTAAATTAAAATATAAAAAACGATGAAATTAATTAAAACGATTGAAAGTATTTAAATAAATAATAATAATATAAGAGAATAAATGTTAAGAAATATTTGTAAGTTACAAACAAACATTTATTGATTGATAAATAAAATTCTAAAAAAATAATACAAGAAGACAAAGAGATCGAGAAGTATACACTAAGCCTAGCATACACTACGTAGTGGTTAACATATTTCGTTGCGGTTATACTTTGTGAAGTGAAACTTCTAATGCGACTTACAACAAGGTTGCGTTAAACGTGTAACACTACCATGGAAGGGGTATGAAAGCACTGTTGCGTTAAACGTTCAACGCTCCTGGGGGGGGGGAATAGAAAGAGACAGAACGAGAATGAATGCGTGGCATTCGAACGCATGCGCGTAGTATACTTGTTACAGGCCAGCGCGAGCTTTAACAACGAGTAGCGTCCAATATTCGAACGCAGGAGGGAGAGAGAAAGAAAGATACACAAAGGTAGAAAGTAGAAGAGAAAGAGAGTAAGTCGGTAGATTTCGTCTCGCAATTATTTTTCGCAATTGTAACGTGCGATGAAAAACGCAATTTCTACCCTTTCCTATTTTCATTCCAACATTACGAAGATTAACTTCTTCCGCGCGGAGGGACTCCACGCACTACTTTTTTTTCGTGTAGCTCCTATACGCCGAGCGTCTGAGTGTAACGTGCTATAAGGGGATTTGTACCAAAAAAAAAGATAGGAATTTCATAACTGAAAAGACTATAAATCTTGCGACGTACTCGTTACAGTGAACAGATCTCCGCATTGAAACCCACGCGCGACGGCACCGTCTCCGTTCGCCGGTACGGTTTCGGGGAGCTGTCGCAGAACGCCCCAAGAGTTTTGTCGTTATAGCAAAGTTTCTCCTTAATTTACGGTTTCCACGTTCAGAAACTTTCTATTTACTAATGGGTCCCACACCCGTTGTTATCTCTTTAAGGGTGTGCGTTCATCTCCCAATACTGCGACAGTCGCCGTCGATCGTTTCATACGTAAAGGGGATATTCGAAACAGCGGATCAATCGAAGGCTCACGTCCAAATTTTCGAGATATATACTTGTACCGAACCTCAAGGCCAGGTGTTCAACTTTAATCTTTCAAGTCTTTCACGAAATTTTACAATTTTTGTATGTTGTTGTCATTCTTGATTTTTAGCGAAATTATTCATCAGCCGAAAAATCAAAAAGATATAATGGTTAAGCAATCAAGATGTTTTTTAAGAGAATTCTCGTAGTTATGAAACTTGTAAGTATCAATAAATCCTGCAGACAATTGAGGATGTCAACTTACGTAAACATGTTTACTATTCCATCCCATAAGATATAACAAGAAAACAAAAATATAATAGCATAGTAAACGAAGACACTGGATCAAAAAAAAGGATACACATGTCGTAATTGAACCATTAAGTTGCAGACTATGTAGCATACAGCAAAAACTCGAGTTTATGGGTATGTTGTCAGGGAAATAATCGCTCATGGCGAGGGATAGGTCTTGTAGGTCACAAAAATAGAAAAAGATTCTTTTCCCGCTAACGGTACTCGATATTTTCGGAAACAGCCCCAATGATTTAGATGTGAATTTATAAATTGATAAAGCTTTGCTTTTCAACTTTGTCCATATGGGTTTCTCTTCCTTAAAAAAGCGAGAAAAAAACACAAATTCTAAACGTTGTGCTATTTAGTGCCATTTTGTAGGATTGGCTCTCAACTGCTTATGGCTTTGTACATAAATAAAATAAATAGGTATATTTTTCAATTATATCAATGTTATATCATATAACTAATTATTTATCGCTGGAAAGTGAACACAAGCAATTTTTCCCCGTCGGAAGATATCAAACTCGAAAAGACATCGTGCAATGCTCAGTTGTCCAGGTACTGAAATTATATAAAAACAAACACCGCCGCTAGAAACGACATCTCGTAAATGAAATTGTATTATTAAATGTACGGACAGACCGCGACGGCGGCGATGTGACACAGAACGATTTTATCGTGTTTTAAAATTAGCCGTGGCCGCGCACGAGCGCTGGAGAAGTCGGCCGCATAGGCGACATATCGTTTCTCTTGGCGGCCGCCCACCGCTGTGTAATTGTCGCACCTGCTTTTCCTAACGCCTATCAAACGACAGGTATAGTTTGGGCCGTTCGACAGAGCGAGAAACATTCTAAAAGGTCATTGATGGTCAAAAACTTTAAAAGAACGAATGTTCTTGTGAACGTGTTATTTTTCGATTTGTGACGTTGTTTTGTGTTAAGGTTGGCGTTCAATAGGAATTTAAAGTTGGGGGAAAAAAACGATAATTTTTTGTCCGTAGAAAACAAATACAAGAATTTTTTTCGATTGACTAGCAGTAAATGTGAGAAACGTCACATAATCATAAATTCGATACCTCAATTTCAGGCATATCATGGTTGTTATGGTATATTCGAGAAAACGAGAAAGTCAGCACCTCTGTAACAAAAATATAATTAAATTTTTTATTACATTTTTCAAGTCCTTTACGACGGACGTATAGAGACTATAAGAGTTATATTTAAAACTTACTTAGAGCAGAACACTCTAAAAATATAGGACAATTAAATTGATTGCGTACATGTGTTCTAATTCTTTATAAATAAAATAAAAGTTATTCCAGTATCTGGAACTCCAGATTTATTTTAAGTGAGATGTTTTTATAGCTACTTAGGTACACGGTTGACATGATTTGAAACAGCTATTTTAAAAGTGTTTTCCCGTTATTCGTATTCTTTACTTGTGATGTGTTGTGATGTGAAAGGTAACGTGTATTATCTAGATGAACTCTCTTGTGCTTTCATTAATTTTGCATCCAGTTACTTCTTCTCCTGCCAGAATCAGATACGTGTACATGGTTTTGCCGTCAAATTATAGCTTTACAGTAAATACATTTATATTTATATTATTACGTGTTATAACAAAAGGTAAAGTACTACATATTTAAAACGTAATTTTGATGGAGTTTTGATCAAAATGCAGTAAAAAAAACGTTTAAACTTTTGCAATGAATACAAATAAATCAAATTGAGTGTACGTCTGTTTGTTTGATCGGGCTAATATCGAAAAAGACTGAACGGATTCTAATTATATTTTGTATATAAATAGATTATTTCGTGAAATTAGATACACGAGATAGGATACCTTTAAAATAAAAAAAAATACGAATACCAGAAAAATATTATGAATTTCCAAAGGAGAAGCAAAAGAGGCATTAGAATACAAAGAGCAGTGAGTTTCTTGATCGAAAGGGAAATCGAGATCGGATAGAATTGAGTCTAAATTTACAAACACACATCGGAGCGGACGGGAAATTACTAATAATTGAAATATAAAGGAATATGAAACTTAGAAACTATAAGTCGTGTCAATTTGTTTCAATATCTGGATGAAAACTTTTTACGATAATACGCATTACTCTGTTTTACAAAACGTCACTTATCACCTCAGAGCTCAATTGAAATATCAAAATTTTATAATAAAAATACTTCCATTAAAAATATGTGTTAAGTGCAGTTCATAAAATTGATAGTTGAAAAATCTTAATATTTTTTGTGCCATGATTGCAATATACCTTCAACAATCTTAAACAAATGAATATTGTATTTATTAAAAGAAAGTTTTGGTAACATGATATTATTTAAAATTTAGAGCTACCACTAACAACCGACCAACCGACCGAGAAATGTACGCACAAGCATTAATTATGCATTATATAAATCATGCGTTGTCTAACTGTAAGTCCTTAGAAAATCAAAACCTGAGCAAACAAGAAAGTTATTTTTATTATTAATGTTTTTCAAAATCGTGTTGTTGAGATCAATACATCGCTGGAACCACTGAGAGAAACACATTGCCCATTCGCACTCAGGGGTCGTTTCGACGGCCATTTCATCGAAGTCACTGCTTCCTCGGCGTCCTTAAGCCACTTTTCCTGGAAGATTTTTTTTTATTTTAGGTAATGAATAAAAATCGCATGGTACAAGGTCGGGACTGTAAGGCGGGTGAATCAGTATTTCTATACCTTACTTCCCCAAATTGTTAGTTTTTTTTCTAGCGGTATGTGGTGAGGCATTGCCATAATGAAGGTAAATCCTTATGTGAGGTCGTTTCTCACTTTATTCAAGACAAGAGGCAAACAATTATTAATGTCCGAATATGCAGTGACTGTTTTTGAAGTGAAACTTCTTTATCGGCGTATGGGAGAAATTTTATAGCAATGTAACGTTTTTCTGCTACGCGCCATTTTTATCTGTTACGCGCCATCTTTATTTCTGGGTAACATTTTTCCGTTACGCGCCATATTTATTCAATGTTATTAATGTCATCGTGGCATAAACATAATTGTTACTAAGGCCACCTGTCACATATACTTTCTGTCAACACCCTAGATCTATTTACAGTTTGTATATATTACATTTTCTTATTATCTAAGTTGAAACCTTTTCAACCGACATACATGAACATACATGTCTCACATTCTTTCATTGAGTGACTCGATTTTATATGTAGCGTTCAATAATTTTCCTACAATTCTATATGGCCCTTTATAACATCGCATTAATTAAAAAGTTTTACCTATCACCCTTCTAGGTACATATACCATTACCAAGTCTCCTACATGAAACTGAACATTTCTATTTCTGAAACTCAGTAGTGACGTGAAAATAATACTTCAATTAAGTGATTAGCGAAAAATTTTATAAAGTTATTGGCAAAAGAATAAAAGATATTTATTCTAATTCCAGTGGATTTCTAACGGAGTAAGTAATTAAACCTTTTCTCTAATACATTCAACACGTGGGTGTGATTACGGTATTTATTTTTTAGGTTATTTCAGATTAACCTTAGTTTTTATTGTAAATATCAGTGAGTTGCCATTAATTAAAAATATATAATAACGATAACAATAATAGTAATAAATTATAATTAATGAAATGCTATAATCTTAGTAGCAGAAAGGTGAAATAATTGTATTATTTTTTGTATCCATGTCTATGATAATAAAGCCTTTGCATAAACTTTATCTAATTTAGCTTTATTCAACCAATTTCTGTGAAGTTGTTAATAGTAAATCATTTTTCGAAAAATGATGTCATAAAAAGTTTCACTTCTTACGTGTGTACACTAATGCACACACACTTTTTTTTATCTTCTAAAACAATTGTTGCATAATGTACTGTCATTCCGAAGAAAGAGGCCATCATCTTTTTTTCGACCCTTCGTCCTCCTTTTAGCAGGCAACTCTTCGAAAGGGAACACCCACTGAACAGGCTGTCTATTGATTTCGGAATCGGAACAGTAAATTTAGGTTTCGTCGCCTGTAACCATGTTGTACACAGCCTTGGAATCACCATCGGCAAATCTTTGCATCATTTCTCGGCACCAATTGATTCGTCAGACTTTTTAAGCGTCGATCACATTATGGGGCATGTATCGAGTACAGAGCTTCCTAACCGCTAAATATTCATGAAGGATTTTATGCATTTGACTCATATCGATTCTTAAGCTAGTCCGAATCTGCTGGTAGTTCAATATTTTTTCAATCTCTATCATGAACCGCATAGCACTGATGTCTTCGGTCGTCGCCGTACACACAAATCGTCAGTCAGATTAATGCGACCACGTTTGAACTAGTTAAATCATTATAACCAGAGACTAGGAAAAGAGTATCATGAATGGCCAACCGAAGTCTGTCAGAAATTCCTTGTTGGTTTTAATGGCAACGAAATTCATAGAAAATTATTATAAGAAAATTCTCTCTCTTTAATTCATGTTGACGTAAGACAAATAATTATATTTTTGCTGCCAATTTGTAAAAACAAATTGCAGATAAATACGATATACATAATGAGGTTAGCAAGAAGTTCCATTTATTAAATTTAAATATGTTTTATTATTTCAGTTTCTAAGTGGCCAATTCTAAAAAATTTACTGTGACATACGAATGGAGACAGATATACTAAATTCATCAAACAGTAGCAGCTATTGAGAAGTTTTACGCTTTCTTTATCAATACAGAGTACCCGGGCGACCGAGTTTTGTTATACGTCTTTGGAATTTGCCGTGGGAATGTGTTAACTTCTAGCGAGAAAAGTTGTTTGTTTTCATTTCCAATAATGGATATGCGGATAAATGACATCGAAAATTTCATTAAAATCTTTAGAGTCGTTTACTAGAAACCAAATACCTATATACAAGAAACGCTTGCTTAAAACATTAAGATTTATTACTGATATATTATGATTTTCGTTATGTAAACTAGCTTTTCTTCTGCGTGTCCTTCTGGGATATATGATGTATTCTTTCATCCTTTATATCGCTAACTTTGCTATATGTTCTAATCTCGGTTCAATTCCCATCTCGGTACTGCTTCTGTTTCCGATTCTGGTCACACTCGCGGTCGAACTTCAGTCACCACACTCAATATTGATTTCCGGCCCCGGTTTCAGTTTCTACTTCCGGTGCCGCTTTCAGTTCCGATTCCATTACGTTACGATTCCGATTTGAACGTGTTCGGGGAAAATTTAGAAGGGTAAGTAATTCGGCATAGTAATGTAAATACGCAGACGAAGTCAGAGAGAAGTGGTGTTAGCTGTATAAAACATGCAATTATTCGAACGCAACGTCGTGTCCAAATTTCAAAGCTACCGGTAAAGAAATTCCAAAAAGTTACGAATTTTAATAAACGAACGCTATCATTTTTATTTAAATAAATTGACTTTTCACATTTTTAACGCCCAAGTAAAGTTTTAATCGCCCTCTGAAATTTAGAATACTCGCCGTGAAAACTGGCTCTATAGAATTTTAATTATTTTCAAGAACCTCAAGGGAGCGTCGAATGAAAAGCTATATAAATCGGAGTTGAATAACGCCGATCCGAATCGTCTCTCCATCGCTGCGAAACGTCACGGCCGGTGCCGAAGGCGCGGCTGCACGCCGGAGATGTGACGCCCTTTGTTCGCGGGGCGGCGGCCGGCGCGCGCTCAACAAGTGCCGACTGCGTCATTCCCTCGGTGACGTCGGCGAGGGCCGGGTTTGACGCGTGAAGGCGCGCTCGAGCGCAGCGGCCGCGTCGCCGACTGCTCCTGACTTGTCGGCTCTATCTATATTTCCTTGGCTAATGGATGAGATTGTTGTTTCCTTGTAATAGAATATCGTTTCGTATTGCGTATCGTTATATTTTAAACGCGTATAGTACATGTAAATAGGTAAATTAATGTTCTTCTTTTCGCAGATTGTCATTAATTCTTTGATTAATGAAGAATGTCTTCAACTTTTAGACTGGGGCGATTGGAAACAGAAGTCCCTTCCGAAACTGCAAATTTAATAAAGAATAAGTTTCGTAATAAAGTTCTCTGGCGTCTTTCCAATTCAGATAGCGAGCAGGTCTTTGTTTAAATAAAGCGAAATATGCTTTATTTTACGACTTTAATTTTGTGTAGAGAAAAGGATATTATTTATATTTATTTTCAATACTAGTCATACAATAGCAATCTTTATTAAATAGGTACGATCATGTAACAGTTACCGAGTAATTCTTAAAAAATATCTTCTTATGTATGTAAAATATCCATTTATAGTCCTCCTTCCAAAAACAGTGTAATGTCTTTAGCATTCAAATGGTACCCGTTTGGTTTTTTTTCCAATTGTTAACTTTAAACTATGATCTATATTAGAGCAAATATTTCAATGCTTTAAATTGACATAAATAAAACAATATTTTAAGATTTCAAGATTAACATCAACCGAGACTGAAATTAAGGAAAGATTTAAAATATTCCCAAACATGTGGGATCACCTAAATTTTTGGCAAGTAACTATACACTAATCGATTCCTATACGCGCTCGCTCTGTTTCCTAACCCGTGATCAGAGCAAAGCTCTAAAGTTGTTACTATTAAGACACTCCGATAATAAACCCCAGGGAATAATAGCTCATTAAAGTGTAGTAGTAAAATCGGTAATAAAAGGACGAATAAACATTAAGCTTTTATCGTCCATTATCAGCGTCTAGAACGTAGTACATAATCTGCGATTGTTGCCGCGCCACGAGGGGCGTTTAGGGACGAGCACCCGACGTCACGAGTCGTGCCAGCCCGCCGGCGCACACGCTGTTCGCCCTCTACGTACATAAATAGTGATATTCCATGAATTTCGTTTTCTAGGCGGTGCCGGATCATTGACTTATCGTTGACATTACGCCTCTAGAATTCAGCGACGTTACGGCAGAATCGTAACATTTAATAGCCAGTGTGGCATAAATAAAAATATTGATTCTTAGAGAATAGTGACACGCAAAGAAATATCAAACAAAATAATATTGAATGCAATATGGCATATGAATTATTTGTTAGGGGCACGAAAGACATAGATCCCTATTTCGAGAGATCGTTTTCTATTCTAAAACATGCAGTCTTACGTCTATAAGGGTTGAAGGATAGAGCACAATTCACGTCCCGCCCCTGTCATCCCGGCCTGAAGCACAAACTCGTACAATCTTTCTACCCCGGACCGGTGGCTTAATGTATTCTCTGAGACACTGATTTCAAATTCTCCCTTGGTCGAAGTCGAACCCGACGCGTTTCGGTTCGAAATCAACACTATTGCACATTTAAAGAAAAAGTTTACTTATTATAAATATTTGATTTCGGCTTTTCCTTTTTAATACTGCATATTAAAGTCTATTAAGGGGTACACATTTGTGTACTGCATAATCGACGTTCGATTCTATCTAAAGTTATATAAAGGTACATAGTGTACCAATTTTGGTAATTAATAATAAAACTTTGGAGTATAAAAACAAACTTTCTTAATCTTTATATGGGTAAGTTTAAAAAATGGATCACTTTTTTTCTGGTTAAGTAGGTATTCATTATATATAAAAAATAAAAAAGAAATTGAATTTCGGTTTAAATTTTATGAAATAATTATTAGTGCTTTATAGTATAGTAGACACATAGTAAATCATATTATTTAAAAAATATTTTTCATTATGGTGCACGAAGTTTGCAATATGGACATATTTTCTTTGGATTATGTATTTTCTTCTACGATGGCTTCTAACGGAAAATGATTTATTCATTATGGATGATTTAAAAATAAACCACATATGTAGAAATTTCGGTGCACGACTATTACTAGCACTTCTCTGCCATTTTAAGTCGTCTATATAAAAATTAAATCATAGGAGAACCAGCGATAGTATGAGTGATTGAACGAAGTGAAATCTCTTAACCTCACAAAGTCAGTCACTTAAAACATAAATATCTTCAATATGAATTTATTAATAAAATATTGACTCATCATGCATATACTTCATTTGCAATCTAGGAGTAGAGCAATATTCCATCGACCGACAACCTCTCTTAATAACTCTACGACCAAACCCAGAGTATTTTATAAAGAAGCTTGAAATAAAAAATTATCGCTGTACAAATGAAAATATGGCGATCTCGTGGAAATAACCGGATATTGCGCATAACCATAAAACGACCACTCGCAAAGCCTCGACATTCGCGGCACGTCCGGCCGGCGCGGGCCGCGCGGCGTTCGCGCGACAAATAACTCGGATTCCCAAAATAACCTCCGCGAAAATTGTGATTATTCTCCGACTCACGGCATAGTTTCTGAGGGTTGCTAAAATTCAGCAGTCCGCAGTCGGTAATATTTCAGACTTCGTCCGAATTAGCTGCGTAAAAAAGCGGTATTAGGCGCAGTGGTTTATATATCCGTATTGAATGCAGAATATTTGCGTATAACCCTGATCCTGGTCATGCGCTATTTTTATTTTAATTCATGTTCAGATTTAAAATATCATTCATCACTATAAATTCAACAGTGAAGTAAAACATTGTGACGACACATGTATATCGAGAATATCCATATTGACACAGCCCGATTACCTACAAATATTCTTTTCTTAGAGGAGATCCATGATCAACAGTGGGACTTTTTGAATAATATATATTAAACTATATAAATGCAATCTCGCACTTCAAACCAAAGCAGCCTATGCCGAAATTTGGCATGGATACATTTTATACCATGAAAAAACACATATTTTATTTATTTAAATAAGTGCTGCACCAGCATTGAAGCCAGAATTGGGATCGAATCGGATTCAAAAACCAAACTGACAACGGAATAATCTTTGAAGGCGAGATTGGTAGCGGGACTAGAGCTTAGTCGATTTGAAATATGTAATAATTTTATTCTGTGTTCAAGCGAGCGAACATGCAGACAAAGATTAATATTTGGGATAAATGTTGAAGCTGGCCGTTTGCCCATAGGTTTGGAACGAGTCTAGCTAAATATCGATGTCGCAAAGTATTAAGGTTTGAATAATGTAAACATTACATTTCGAAAACGAATTTTTAAAATACACTTAAAATTAATGCTTATGTAACGTGTATATGTAAAAGTAAGATTAAAACAACCCTTTTCAATAATAACATTTCTGCGTAACTTCTAAACGTAAGCAAAACGATTTCTAGATGGAAAAATTCGCTTCAACCTTTTTATACGCTTCATTTATAATTTTGTCGAAACCCTCCGAATTTCGCAAAAACAATGCGCAAAAAGTCTTTCAAGTTAGAAAACTTTCGAGAAAAAGTAACATCGAAGTATATGTTTTTATGAGTTCGAAAGGTACCGAGCGGAAGGTGGAATAACACTGTCATTAAAATTCAGAAAAAGCCTTAAACTCCCCAACAGTGTTCAATAAAGTTGTAATGCTTTGAAAAATACAGGAGTACCGTGGTGAAAATGTTCATGTGAATAACTTTCAACGTGCCTTGCAAATTAGAAGAATAGTGTATAAAAAAAGTTAAAGATGGGTAATTATTTTTATTTAAAGAAGTTATTAGTTTTAACGTATAAAATATAAGAATAAAACGAATATAGCTACGATTCCAGTAGAACAATAGGTTGGTTTACTGATATTTTGAACATTATATTTGTTGATGTATTATGTAAGCTGATTTGATATGGCAACTAAAAGTGAACTAAAATAAAAATCGGTTAAAAAGCAATGAACATTGAGCTATCAAAAATACAATGCCATTATTCTCAGATAACGGAGTTTAATATTATTCTATATAGCGCTAGTAAATAATGACGTCACTGAATACTAGTATCTTCTGTGTCAACCTAGCAATTTAAAAAGTCATTACACAGTTATTTTTACGGTTATCAAAAAAAAAAACGTTTTCATTACATTCTTGCTCATATAAAAAAAAATTTAAATTCTGTAAAATAAAAAATAGTAAGGTAACTTGTTGTTAAATTTTATCCGGAAAATATTATTTTAAAGTAGAAAAGAATATAAAATATTCAAAAACACCAGATTATGATCAGTGATATCATGGCATTATTGAAGCTACATAACTTTATAGGAAATCATTATAAAAAATGTGAATAGACGTCATAGTATTTTGATTAGCTTTGCTCAAAGACAAGAAGGTATTCTGTGGTTTCATAAAGGAGAACATTAATTACACAGCATCACTATAACGTATGTGGCGACTAGGTAAGGGCATTGTGGTCTCTATGCGGGGAGTCCGGAGCCTGCGTTAGAATGAATGGTGTATCCAGGAGCACCTTCTCGTTCAACTTACTTATGGACAGTTGTGTAAACGATTTCAGAGAATCCTAACGGGAACAGCAGATAAACCGCTGAATGTTTGACCTTCTTACGTATATGCCGCGATCGATGTTAAAAACGTCGCCCTCGAAGCAGAAGGTACCGGATTAGATTCGGCTACGAACGAATCAACCAAGGAGTTTCTAAACTAAAATGAAAACTCGCCCCGCGTTTGGGAGAACGGAGACTTAAACCCCAGATCTTCCACCTTATCGTGACGTCAATGACGATGTTCACTACCGACGAACTGCCTTGGGCATGTTTAAAAAGCTTACGGTTCAAGCCCTTTAATCTGAAATAGGACAATTGTGATAGTGTGATGCTTCTATGCTGATGCTGCAGCAGTGAGGTGATTATAACTGACATAACATGTATTTACGGGGCAACTTGTACCTTTGTGATTCCTTGCCTCTTCCGTGACTTTGTTTAATATTGACTTTTAGCAATAAATATTTAGTAGAGAAATTTTGACTTTTAGAAGTAACGTGTGGAAATGACAATCTGTAAAAAGTGATTTTAAAGGAGGTCGTCGAAAAAACCCTAAAAATGGAATGTGACTAATATTAAACCTATAAAAGTATAATTTTTTTAAAATAAATCCAAAGAAATGTTCATTATTATAGCTTTTCCTGAGATTTGTTAAGCACCTGTCATTTTACGATTCCTTCGCAGCGTCGCATTTTTATTTATGTTTTTATTACTCAATTGTACCTTTTGAATCAAAATTAACATTATTAAAATATTTAATGTTCAACAGCTACCCTGCATGAGGGCTTCCATTTCTCGCTTGCGTTTATTCCGACGTTGACTGAACGTGTCGAGAGTTACACAAACAATTTGTCCCAATTATAAACGGCGATTCTTGCGAGGTCCCTTCGAAACACCACTCCTCGTTCTCGCTGCGCTAATTAAGCCGCCGTGAATAATAAAAGTCATCACATTAATTAATTGGCGAATTTCTACCTCCCATTTCCTGCGCGGGGTGTACCAGCGGTCGCGAGCCTCGGAGCGCGGGAGTCGTCGACTCTATTTTTTACCGCGTCGCCGTCAAAATGGCTTCCATTACAATATCACTTATATACTTTCGGCGTTTCTTTTGCGTTTCTTTTAAGCGACGGACGGCTCCTTTGTTTGAAAATAGATGGATCGCTTCGTCGTAAACGAAATTTTAAATGTGCGGCGTTCGTATTAAATGTCAACACCTCAAAAGGAAAAATCTCTACAGGAGACTCACTTTATTAAGTATTTGAAGTGCTGAACAACGGGTCCGGCTTGCACTGATGAAGTATGTTGTTATAGTATATCAAAAGCTCCTAAATATTTTAAATCGTCATCGATTTTTAACTTCGATCGCAAAAATATATCGCACTGTCTATCGTTCTCATCGTGATTCTAATTTTAGGTGTGTCAGTCATTTAAATAAAAGTTGTTTTTGAGATTTAATAAATTAAGATAACCGGTCCGAAAGTAAATATTATTTGAAAAGGAAAGATTTATTTTATAGTGATACTTAACATTAATTTAGTATTTTCCTTCATGAAGCTATAAAGAACTATTACTCAGACTCTCGACGTTGCAGCAAGATCTATTTACCTTTTAACGATGAAAAGAAATAAGTATTAAGTGAAAACTTAGAATCTAAAGGATACATTAGTTAAGATACTCACTTATAAGATGAGATCACTTACTAGTAGAGGTTAAATTGCGTACATTCAAGCAACTTGGATTTTATGTATAATAAAGGGTGGATTCACCTCCAATAATGTTTGCACCTCTGAAACCGCTCCTCCTGTTGCAATCCCCGTGCGCGTATATCGCCCACTCTTTCGTTTGTTGCGCTGTCCGGTAGCTATTGCAACAATGTTGTCGGTTGTATATGTTTAACTCTTTTGGGGTCAACCCTCGCAACATTAGAGTCATCCTGCAATATCACTGAAAATGAAATACTAGGGGGTATTACAAAGGGAGAAGGTGGCTCCAGACTTTTAAAACGGTGAATTTCCCTAGATACATCGCCTCTTCTAATTTGCCAGTAATACAATCCGAAACGTGTTATACGTCGCACACGGTGTTATTCTATAAAAACATTTGCACTCTTATACAATAAATTAAAATTACGTAATATCAGATATTATTTCAAAACAATACAAAAACTTTAAAATATCAATTCGATACTTGCTGAATCGAACACTTATAATATTTCTTTGCTTAAAAATTGTGATGATCCTATATAGATTATTATAGACACATTTAAACTTATTGCAGATTGGAGTATACAAGCCGCAAATGTACGAAAAATAGACCTCAACCTACTTTAGTGATGGATAATCTTTTGTGTTAAGCTAAAAAAAAAACAAAACATCTATTGTATCAAAGAAAACCTTAAAAATAATCTATAAAAAAATAGTCACTATCAGGGATACGAAAAAAACTAAGAGACTTTCACAAACAAAAAAAAACACTAAATTTAACTCAAACGTCTGTCACGGCTGTCCTTCTATATTTAAAAAAAAATCTCTAAAATAATATCAGCATGTTGTTATATATATATATATATATATATATATATATATATATATATATATATATATATATAACAACTGATAATAAATTTAAATTTCAAATGGTACGCATTGAACAATCAATAAATAAAACTTTTAAGAACATAAGATTCGATTTATAAATTAAGATAATTTTTGGCCGGAATCGTTTGGCAATTGCTTCTTATTACAAATCGAATATCTAGCAAAAATGGAGTCATCATGAACAGATTTTTGAACGGTGATTTTTCATAATTTTAAAACTTCTCTTCCGCCACTAAATTGCATTGCTCATCTTCAACGTGTTTTTGGAAGAGAAATGCCTCATCTACACTTTTCATTTCAATCGCAGTCGTGTTCTTCTCCGCGATTGAAATTCGTGAAAATCGGCCCTCCACTGTGTACATTGAGGAAAACATGGCTAATGGCAAGCGGCTAATTGAGGAAAACCGACGTCTCATCTTTGAAGATATACAAGGTCATTTCTGAATTGTGACATTACACCGCGGCACCTAGACCCGGCTAACAAGAGCCTGGCAATATAAATCAAACAAGAGATATAGAAATGACTATGCCACAATCTTTTGTTTAGCGTATAAAATAAATTAATATAGAATGATGTAACAGAACCGGTCCTAGGACAAACGTAACTAGCCTATTGAAGTGATAATGTGTACTGAAAGTGATGATGGATGATGAAACAAATATAGAAAGAAAACATAAAAAAGCTAATAATTAATATTCATATAACAAAGCAAGGTCAAATAAATTCGGTATTAAAGAACAAATATTTCATGCTTTTTCTATTAGCAGAATATTTTCGTTGCAAACGACTGTACCCCAACCAGGTGGGAAAATGGAAAAATGGGCCCTCTTTTTCCAATATATTTCCCAGTTACATTAGACTCATCTTCGACCTCATTATTGGTGATCACACCTTCACCATTGCCTGCGATTAATATATGAGACTTATGAAAATAAGGTATGAATCAAAAGACGTTGTTGAGGGTCTATATCCGCGAAGTTGCTAAAGGTAATTAATATACACTTTACAGAATATTTTTCACATTTTTTTTTCAAGATAATCGTAACACTAGGTCTATCTATTGATTTATTTTCATTTTTTCGCTTTACCTGATACTTTGCAGTTGCTTTTAATTTTGTTGCAAGTTATTGGAAAGAAACAAGAGTTCAAAAAAAATTTGTCATTTATTAAAAATGTCGTATTCGTGAGTTATGATAGATGAAGAGAGAGGTAAAAAATAAGTAATAATTAGAGATAGATATAATATATAAATAAAATAGATGATAAATTATGTATAACGTTATAATCGGTATGTGTCGCATGCAGACAAATATCAATATTTTAAAGTTAAGAAACATTGTTGTCGCTTGTTTCCTTACAATCACACTTTAAAACACAAACGGACTCTTGTCGGTTAGTGCATAAGTATTTTTAACTACAATTGCATAGAGTGAGCGTTGTTTGCTACACTGTGTAATAAGATGAAATGTGCACTTATTGTTAAGGTCTAGAGAAAAAGACAACGGTTATTAAAGGCGAAAATAAAATATGGTATCCCCGGAGATGCAAATACAAATGACAAAATATACTAAATATCAATTTCACACGTGTGCCCATATGGGCCGATGATTTGATTGTTAGTATTGAGAATGGAAAATTTTAGATTGAATTAAAAATTTATGAATGGATTTTGTTTTAAATTACTCTCGGAGAATTTATTTATAATATATTTTTTTAATATTCTTAACACAAATTTATTTGTCTTTTAAAAAATGTCTAAAAGGCAAAGAGCGGACAAAATGACCCAATTTAGAACCTAATGAAGCGCCAAATATTATTCACCTGAGAAAAAAGTTTCTTATTAGAATTTAATGCATTTTTAACCGTCTATTCAACGACACCCCGCACAATAAGTACGCGAAAAAAATTTACATCGCTTTATAAGGGTCTGTTTTTTTTTACCTTTACCTACATAACCATAATAAATAACTAAATATTTTTAAATGTTGTTTAAATGCAGTTTGAATTGAAATTATCTAAACTAAATCAATATCTTACGAATCACGTCAGTCAGATATTGTCAGCCAAGGGAACACTACAATATACCTAACAATTGACACCGACTCCAAAAATGACAATAATTATAATTACATTATGTTATCGTAATAATTTGATTGACTTTTAAGTAGTCTAATATTTTTCATTTCATTTTACTTAGGAGAACTCTAAAAGATATTTTGATCGTTGTTTGTTATTCGTAGGTATGGGTTGAGTTAAATTTGAAGTGCGTAGGTACCTACCTACCTTCTTGCGTGGTAAACACATAGATCGTACCTACATATTGATGAGTAAAAAAAGTAAGTTGGTAATTAAGTTTTAGAAGAATACACAATTATTTTTTTACTTTTTAGCGCATAATAATTTGTTTTGGAATAGTTTTAGTTTTGGAGTTGATTTTTTTTGTGTTAAAAGTTTTATCCTTAACGTAGGTATGATCAAACAATTTCGTGCTAAAATCTAAATGCTGTTTTGTAAATATTTATTTCCTATGATTTTTGCTATTGTGTCAACATTTATTTTATATCCGAACTAAGCCTTATTCATTCTACCAGTCAAATTTCATCTTGAAACGTCGCAAAATTTTTTTTTCATATATACCAAATTTTTTATAATTTAACTTAATTTCAATCAAATAATATCGTCTTCTGCAAGTAAATTGTATTCATTTTTAATTAGGTTTTCGTGAAAACCAATGATGACGCGAAATGAAAACGCGAATGTAAATCCATTAAACTTATAATTATTTATGATAAAAAAAGCTTCACATGTTTCAAAACAATAACGTAATGATCCATAACAAAAGCAATATCATTTTGTGCTGATTTTCGATGAATAAAATAATAATTTTATCCGATTCGATAAAATAAAATGAAAGGCTATACACGATTATCATATAAGTCATACAATAAAGTTGTTTTGTTTGGTCGCTATTACCGCCTATAAAATGTTGTATTTTCCAAATTGCGTACTCTCTAACTTTTAACTCCATTCAAAAGTTACTTTTTTGGTGATTGTTTATATATTGATAACATTTGGAATCGTATTCCCTTGACAAATACCGTGAGAGAAAATGTTACGGTAACACCTCTAAAACTAGAACTCGTAACTCAATAGTCGCAAGTGAGTGAAATTGTTTCAAACTGTTTCAAAGGTCAGTCTAATGTTTTAGTATTCAAAACGAGTTATTTCAGTTTTATTTTCGTGATACCAATTTATCATATTTTCGTTTGAAAATGAATAAAACTATAGTTAAATAACGAAATCGGTTGCGCAATTATAATATTTTAATATGATTACACACGACGAAATTATTTTTTTAAAAATTCGATCATTGGTTGGTATTATTTTGTTATATAGATTAGCGGAACAATATTGGTTGAGACAAAATGTTTTGTTTTAAAAGGAACGAAAAAAGATGTTAAAAGGGAGAGCGAAGGACGAAGCGAAGCGTTACAGAAAACGAAGCGAGCCCAATATTTTGAAGTGTAAAAAATACAGTAGTCGATGTCGATTCGATTAAAATTCATTGCCGTCTAAAGAAATGTCTCGGCCTCACTCAGTTTTGCTAAATATTTAATTACGTCCTTATTATATATATATATATATATATATATATATATATATATATGTATGTATATGTATATATAAAACACCTTTTGTCTAGAAGAAAATGTTATGTACATAAACGTGAGCCGAGTTAAATTCGACAAGAGTCGTAACCAACTATTTCACTTTTCATTTAATAGTAAAAATTGTAGCAGTTCGATAGATCTCGTGAGCAGTTTTTTAATATACAGATAAAATCGCAGCGTTGACTGGCCTCGTTTCGTGAGACCAATTTTTGTCTACTTTATTTGTCTTCTCAAATAGGGAATAGAGTGGACTGTTGTGGACAATAACTGTAGGGTATGCAAAATCGATCGGTGGACGGCCATGTTGCCAAAGCCATATTTTGTATATTTATTCGTGCGCATACAATTTCTAGAAGTGTTATCATGTGAAATATTTATCACAGTACGGGCCGATTCTCGTTTCGCTCATATATTAGCGACAATTGCTTATTTTTTATTCAATATAATTAGGATAAAAAAAGTTATCTACAAAAGAAATATCGAAATTGTAATTTAACTAACAAAATATTTCAGGTGTTGCTCATGTTCATCATTTCGTAAGATTATTTTAATAATGTCATTATAAGAGTTATTTTGTACCGAAAAAAGTTGACATTTTTCGTTAATATTGTTGATGTTCCGTGCGTTTGACGATCGATCGTTGCATTGCATTTGGTTGCTAATACACTGACAGTCGTGCGAGAATTGCTTTCTTGACCTACTTCAAAAAAATATATTCAATTCCTTTGTATTGTTTCTTTGGTAACTAAACAATTTCTTTCCGTAGTTTTAGTTCATTAAATTCGGATATTTATAGTATTGCATTAGTCAAATTTTAATTTTAATATTTCTTTGTATAAAGTTTATTTTATATTTCGCAAAATTATAAAGTCTGCCACGATCGTTAGTACGCGAGCTAGACGTGACTCGGCCCCCGGGCGTGATTTAATTATGTGCATGAAGATAGGAATCAAAGGTGGTCCCAGTTTCCTCTTCGTTGAGCAAAAATAGATGGTTTCCAAGTTTAAAAGCCTTTTCTCAAAAAAAAAAAAATCGAGTGTCAGTTCACACGCGGTAGAAGTGAATCTTAGTACTCTAATCAATTTTTAATAGAATGAGATGAATACACTATGGAGATGATAGAGAGAGAGAGAGTGCGATTGACCAACATTTTTCTTATTACTTAATGTAACATTTTAAGAAAGATAGAAATTGTCCGATTCAATACAAAATATAGTAAACAACATAGCGTCTAGTCTCCATGGTATGCAGAGTTTGCATACGGGCCCGTATACGATGGTAGAGTGGTGGGGGCGCGGACCGCTACAAACCATCGCATTAAGAGGAGACGAAGGATAATAAACTATATAGAAACGCATTCTAACTCATTGTCTGGCAACCTAAAGCCTGTATAAACATTTATAGCCGTATCTTTTTCGTTACACATTTTTGTTTCATAAAATCCAATTCACACCGTCCCAAAAGAAGTTTCACTTCAAAGCGCATATGTTCAGTGCAGTTGTTTTGCACTTATTATTCCCAATATTTTTTTTTGAACTTTGCTACGAACGATAAGGTTTTTGATAGATGTCTTAATCTCTTATAATAATATTCATTCGTATGGTCACTAAATACGCCTAAATAATACCTTAGCGTGATTAATTTTATATTTACTCTATAAAAGATATTGTATATTTTCCCAAATTGTTGGTCAATACTTAGTGTTTCTTGTAGTGAGTTCTGTTTCATTACAAACGTATCGAACAAACAATCCGATCTTAGATGTTTGGAAACGATCAGAAATACTTCCAAAACATCGAAACGTCGACATTAGATTAAATCTCAAGTTTGAAAAGACGAAATGAAACGAAATATTACCATAATTTTACACATAATAAAAATTTTCTTAACAAAATGTGAAATGAATAGCCATCGATTTGGTTCGAAATCGTATTAAATTATGGTAAATTGCTGAAAGCAAGTAATACACTGATTTGTGCCAAAAAAATATGTAGAAGATGCAGTTCATAATAAACAAAAGCGTTACACTAATAAAAGCTGTACGTATGACGTAGGCAGAGCGTGGTTTTTTAAAATAAAGCCTTTCTCTTCCTGTAAGCGGGTACTCGGCGTTGCAGTTTCCTTTGTGTAGTGGACTCGGCGAGAGCAGAATAAACATTCTCTCTGTTTAAAGTAGTCCGGCTTTATTCGGCTCAATTTTAAGTTGGAAGAAAATGAATATTTAAAAACGACCTATCCAAACATCATACAGCAATTCTAAAAATTAATTACTTTAAAAATAGTTATATGAGCACGATATCAAAGATATATACATTTATTTCTAGCTTCCAAACTTATCAAGAAATCCCACAAAAATAGTACTGAAGTAAATTAATATTCATTTTAAGCATTAACTCATAAGCTGTGATTGTTCCTCACGAGAAAATTTTTGAATGATTAATAAAGGCATTTTAATAGCGCATAAAATGCGTTTATGTGTTTGTTTCTATGTGCGTGTGAGGTCGCCCATGTTATCTTTTCATGATACATCAATCGTGTTACCTGAAAGCGGAAATCGATTCCGATTCCGGAATCGATATGAGAGTCGAACTTTGGTATAAAAAAGAAATGTTATTTTCATAGGCAAATTTGAGCGACTTTAAAGCGTTACATTAAATGAAAACTTTGTACACTTATCAAGAACCGATGAAAATACAATAATATAATTGGACTGATCTGATGATGGAGCTAGAAGTTAGGCGTAGGAACTCCATAACGGAATAACATATACTAGCCGTGTTCGGGCTTGTTGGAATTGTCGTAAGATGCACTTTGACCATGATTAACTTTCAGGATCTGGTGATGAAGCTGGAAGTTTCGCACTAGAGCTCCATAATGAGATAATGAATCCAAATCATGTCTGGGCTTGTTGGATTCATCTTGAGATGTACTTTGACAGTGAGCAATTTTCAGGGTCGGATGGAGCCGGAAGGCAGGCATTGTCAGTACTCCATAATATAACAACGTAGCCTAGTTGTGTTTGGGCTTCTTGGTAATGTCTTAAAATCCATTTTAACCATGATCAATATTCAGTTTCTAATGATCGAGCCGGGCGGTCGACAATGGAACTCCATAATGGAACAGTATATCTTGTCCATTGTCTTCATCAAGAAATCATCATTGGTTAATAATATTCATTGTATGCTTTACATATAAAGAATTTTGATGATGAAGCATAAATTGAACGGTTACTTGTCTGCCAGTTCCAGTTACCTGGTCAGTTAGTGGTGGTGGTGGACAGTTAGGACAGGAAGGTAGAGCAGTTAGACTGTTGAAAGGAGACATTTCACTTCTGACTAGGTTATTGCATACCTTACAAAAATTGGAGAATAATATGAATACTCTGGAAAAGATACAAATAATTATTTTTATTTAATCTCATCACTGTATAAAAATATTTCTAATTACAATTTGATAGAATTTCATAATTGATAAAAAAAACTCTTTGACAGATGTTAACCACATCTTTCTTTCTAGTCCATTAATTGTATATCGTTATGTTCTGAACTCTCTCCTAGACTCTGGTGTTCCTTTCCTAACTACCACTCCTACTCTTCTGTATAGTACTGCTTGTAAATTCATTTTTTCCATTGTTACTTCATTTTTATTAGTATGATCTTATAAATATAACCATATAATAATACTTATGCTATCAGTATATGTACCAATGTAAACACAGATATTAATATTCTCTATGTCTACAGTTCCGTCTTACTATTTTCCATTTTCACTATTATTTTATTTTCAATGGTCATTGACTCTTCGTTGCTTTTCGGCTAAATATTGAGTCGCATGAAGACTTCCACATGGTCATATTGCATAACTATAAAGTATCGATTTGTAATAATAAACCTTAAGACATCAATGTCGGCTAGCGTAGCGGAAAACAGAAAAGCGATGCGGGCGCAACTTTTGCTGACATAACGCCGTTTCTTCACTTAACACCTAACACCCTTTTGTTAAGCAGCCGGGCCAAATGTTTTCCGTGGCGAACTCTCCCATTAATCAAACCGTTCCCTGCTATACAATACAAAGATTCGCCATTGTCGAGCCTTATGCTCGATCAATCACCGGTGTGTAAATACCTAATATACATGTAGCTCTACCCCAAAATATTTTACGTTGAGGTTATGAGTCAACAATCAAGTTTTAATTGTGTAATTTTTATGATATTGTTTCCTCGTCGAGTTGCACTGGCGACATTAGCACTTACCTTATTCTTTTATTTTCATTTCGTTAATAATCTCTTTTTTACCTGAAACAATGTAAAAGTCATTTAGTATTTCGTTTGATGTTTCGAAACGACTTACTTATGTTTTAACAGATTTACCAAAGAAAAGCTGTAACTCGAAAACATTAAACTTCTTCAATAAATTCAAATGGTAATGGCTTAATTCGGCATCAATAATAAACTCAAAAACGAAGACATGTCGTATTTATGACATTATTCAGCACAACACTAGAAGAAATTTTCAAGCTCTTAAATTGATGAGGATACAATAGCATCAACGTCAATGGCGAATACATGACTCACCTTATATTTATTGATGATGTAATCATAATGATAGAATCAGTGAATGACCAGAAATCATGATCAGAGCTCTCAATAGAGTTTGTCAAGAGATAGGTCTAAAAATGAATATCAACAAGACAAAAATTACGTTGAATACCTATGTTGTATATAAATCCATTATTTTTTCGATTATTGAGTTCAATTATGATCGGAATAGTATGATCATAGTTGAACTCGACAATAACATTCGTTAACGAATACGTCTATTTGAGACAAACTATCCGATTTGGTAGATTCATCTTCCTCTTCGATAAATAGGGTACACAAAAAAATTAGCCCGTCTGAACAAAATTCGGTGAATTATGAAAACTGTGAAACCTCTTCGAATACAAAAACTCAATATGTAAAGTCTAAAAGTATTTGAACAGTATATTTTTCCAGCGACGATGTACAGATGCCAAATATGATCATTTAAATAGGTCTTGAGAGTTCTTTACAACATCAAATCGGAAATGAAGTAATCTGCAGAAACGCCAGGTTGACCGTTATAGCTTACAAGATCAGTAAATGGAAGTGGGAATGGGCAGACGATAATACTCCATAGAACAGACAACCGCTGGGGAAGAAAGGTTGTCTAGTGACGTCTACGACCGTGCGACTAACCCAGACCTCTAATCGACTGCCTGTAGTTCTTAGTTACTATAGTTATTAAATAGATATGTTTAAATGTTTAATTCATGGAATCGAGCATTATAAATTGTTCTTCTCACAGCAATTAAAGGCGTTTTAAAATTTTGAATTTGTCAAAGAATAGATACAATATGAATAACATCGCTTATTTTTGATTTCCTGATAGTATTATAACAAAATAGCGGAATGACCTTGTGCTATGGCCAGAGACCCCGGTAGAGTTATCAATGTGTGGATCTAAAAACAAACGTCAACAAGATGAAATTTATATAAAATGCTCACTTGAACCTACTTCTTCGTACAAGCGAAGTTGCTGACGAATATGTATACTTGAGATAAATAATCCAATTAAGTTCCAGTGAAGCGTTTTCGAGTACAACATATCGTAGGCCCTTAATACGAAATGTTTTAAACATACCATTTTACCATTAATGACATATTGCACCCCAGACGTTGTCTCCTACTGTTATCACGTTCATAAATTTACCATTTCTCAGCGTGCAATGGAAAAGGATTCTTATTCCCAGTGCGAGATAAAATGGCGAAGATGAAAATTCGTAGACGAACCGGAGTAACTGACTTGGCTCACTAAATTATAAGTCGAAATGGTGATAAACAAGTCACATCGCTTATATAACTAATAATTATCATAGGAGAAAGTTTTTGGGCGGCTGCGATTTGAAGATCGGCCATCTAGTTTATTAAATGAATCGACAATTTACGATCGAATAAAAGTTGCAGGCCGTCGTTGATGAAAGATTCCGCAATATCAAATATCGTAAAATGGCTAAACTTTTTGTTAAAAATGTTAAACACGATTTATTTAAATTGCAATAGAAAAAGAAGTAGCTTCTAACTGTACTTAATTGTGAATATTTACCTGAATTGTATTTGTTATTCATTTTAAAATATAGGGAGGGAATGGAAAAAAATATAAGTGACTGGTTAGTTTGTATTCGGAGCTCGAACAATAAAGGGTAGTTGACGATACTGTAGAAATTACTACAAATAATGACTGAACTGCAATAAGTTCTCAAGAATCAAAACTACCAGGAAACGAGCTGAACAGGAGTATTTTGCTTTTAGGTTCTAAGAGATCAAGAATCAATAATGATATTATAATAATATGTAACAAAGGACAAATAAGTAATCCTTTGATAGTGGTTGTGGTAAATATATAAAACTGATCTAACGTATTTTACGTAGACGGAACTCTGCAAGCTTATCGCAAGATCAGAATGAAGAAAAAACTCATGCCCGAATTTTATTTTTGCTGCTTTCTTTAAGGAATCCACTCACATATCTCAAGTTGGTTTAATGTTTTTGAATTTTTGCCGTTGGAATTCAAAATCTAAAATCAAAGTGCTAATTATTTTGGTTTTTTACATATTTTCCCGAATACATTTTTTTTATAACATACTGTTTTGCTTTAAAGTAAAAATCATTTTCTTCTAGTTAAGTTAATATTTTCGGAAATTATCGCTCCGATAATAGTATAAATTGTCCCCCCTCTTTATTTTTTAAACCGTATGTTCAAAAAACATTAAAAAGAAACATGAAAATAATGCTTAATAAGTAAATTTAACAAAAATTATTTTCAAAATGATCTGATATATCGTTTTTGAGTTATTGCTGAAAAACTGCGCTTCTCAATATAGGACATAAGTGCCATAAAAATATGCTCTTTTTCTGGTGCACTTTATGCTAATTTAATAATCATAGTCGACATACCTACTTTTTTCTTTAGTTGTACATTTCTCTGTAGTAACGGCTACGGAACCCTACACTGAGTATGGTCCGACATTCTCTCGGTAGTTTTTTTTTTATTTAATACATCAGTTTGTAGATAGAAAAAAACATATTTTTATCTTTTATACTGTTGCTAAACTCATTGTATTTTTAAAGGCATAACGTGTAGTTCCTGTGAAGTTTGTGTGAAGACAGAGCTTCTATCGAGAGTATTTTAGCTACTCCACTAGTATTATAGATTAAAAAGTACACTTACATGAAATAGAATACAATACTTTGTTTTAGAACACAAGTTGGCGACCATAGTTAATGGTTGATGACGTATATATATACCGTTAGATTAGAAAAAAATATTTTAGGTTAGAATGGTGGGTCAGTAAAAATAAAGTCGAATTAATATATTATGCGCATTTCTCATTCGTGATTGTGTTATATTTAAAATTTATATCTTTGAAGATTCTATAAATATATTTTATACAATTTTTAGTCAATTGGTTTTGATGCAAACTAAAATTTGTAAGATATTACCACTCTCACGATCTAAATTTTTAAAAACGTAATTTAGTTTTTAATAGTGTTCGTAGATACAATATTCATCGTAAATCAGCAGATATTTTTACCTTATAATACCATGTTACTGAAAAAGGTTTTTTAACTAAAATTATTGTATAGAAATACCAAACAAAGAAATAATTGTCTGGCGAACAGATAATTATAAACACAAAATCAGGTCATAATTAAAAACATGGTTAGTTACAAAATATGAACATATACAAAAAGATTCAAAATGATGAAATTAACTAAATCTCTAAAAATAAATCTCTTCAACGGGATACGATATTGTTTTCAGGTCAAGATCAACTAAATACATTGACATCTGATACGTTTCAAAATTAGATTGTGAGGAGTGTACTAAACAAACTTTCTAACATACGCTAGCAAGTTAAATTGAATGAGACTTGCTTAGAGTCTTCAACTGACTTCAATTGGCAACTACATGCCGACAAAATGTTTGGTACAAACATTTCTCAAACAAACAATCCGTGTCGTGTATCGCATCGAATATTGCACTATCCCGTAGGGATTCAACTTTCCTTTTATCCTAATGTTCCGGAACGAAAGGGAATGTAATATTTTTATATTTCGCACACCGCGAAAACCTGTAAAAGCGGTGTATCGATGATTGATGCACGGACGAATACATCTTTGCGGTGGCTCGGGCGAGTTGTCGGCGGAGGTGAGGCTCTATTTGGTGTAATGACAGGTCGCGAAGGAAGGTTTCTTATTGAACTGAAAAGATCGAGCAATAACGACGTCAACTACATTAGTTGTATCGGTTTTAATAACCCTCTTTTTGATGTTTTCTTTTTTATCTCGCTCTGCCTAGATATATAAGCGACGGTGACTCTGTGATTGAGTATGTCGATTTCAAGTCATGAATTACTGGGTACGATCTTAACCGCGGCGAATCGACCAAATGAATTGGAACTTAAATCAAATCACACACACGCCCCGTGCCTCGAAGAGCACGTCACTTTAAACCGCCATTTCCGTAAGTGGTAAGAGCAACGATGCCAATGGCCCTTAGCGGCCCTAGACCCGCACTAGTCCTGAATCATGAGCATAAGGACTGATACTTACAATCCCGAGTAAAATAATAGTGGGAAGTTTTGCCCCAACAGCGGCACGTTTCCACTTGATACATGCCTGTACATAGAGTAATGTATCACTAGACCGCATGTTTCAACTCAATTTACTATTATAAAATACATTATTGTGTACGGTTCTATTTTAGAATGTGTTTCTCTTTTATACCTTTGCGGCAGGCTGCTTCGGCCGCAAGAGGTATTTTGTCTCTCCGTCGTTCGGTCTGTCATAGGGAATACCACGTTCTCCGTAGCAATAAATTTTGTGAAAGTTACCCCCATTTATTGAACTTGAACAATATATCAAATTAAAATCGTTCAGTGCACACGGGAACATAATTTATCATGGACAATTTTCTGATTGAAATATTTATTGGCTGGTGAGTTATTCCGGGTAAAGTTTTCCGAGCTACTGCCAAGAAGAAATGGATGTTAAGTAAAATTTACTTCCGTAAAATGTTTTAGCAATTGCTGCTATTTCATATTTTATTTTTTGTTAAAAGGAGAAAAGTAAGTTTCTATACGTAGTATATTAAAACGTATCCCTTCTAACTTTGATTGATGCTCGTTCTTACAATTTGTAATGTCAAACATCAATTTCCACTATTAAGAAATAGAAAATGATAATAATTGAGTAATAAATCTCATATAGCGTTTATTTATTTAAAAATATTGAGGTGGGAAATAAAATAGTGCTATATTAAGTTGATAATTTTAAAGCACAATAAAGTCGAGAAAACATAGTTTTCATCCCTATTTTCGTAAATCGTGTTCATATATCGTCTTTAAGCGTCTTAGGTTATTGATGCCAGTTTTTATGATGACGATATTGTATGTGTGCGTGCGCGCGCGTGTGTGTGTGTGTGTAAACGGATCAACTACGACATTCAAGATGTCCCATGTACGTCAATATAACAAACTTTATTGGCATCGGTTAATTTGATCGAGTTGTGTCGTTACAAAAAAAAATAAAAGGTTTTATTTACTCAAAATTTATTAATCTGAATTCATTTGGTTAATATTTGGGTATTCATAAATATCAGAAACAAGACTTTGCAAAACGCTATTTTTGTGTAACTTTAAAAATCATGTATTGATAATTACCAAAATAAGCATTCATCCTTATTAAACTCTGTTAATACTACAATACTTATCAAAATCGGTTAATCGAAACGTATCCTTGAAAAGTAATTAAAAAGAATTGTTATATTCAAATGAATTCTGAACGAATGTATTGATTAATCGGATTCGAGACCTTTGAAATAGTTTCATCTGCCCTTTTTACTTTTGTACTCCAAAATATAAATGTGTGTACATTTCCGAAATTGTTGAGCTTAAAAATAGGGGGAAGTTTGGTTTAGCCT
This sequence comes from Eumeta japonica, assembly GCA_005406025.1. Taxonomy (NCBI): domain Eukaryota; kingdom Metazoa; phylum Arthropoda; class Insecta; order Lepidoptera; family Psychidae; genus Eumeta; species Eumeta japonica. The sequence goes on along the minus strand of BGZK01001680.1, from coordinate 6,143 downwards.
TTATATTCACTACATTTTGGTATCCCCCATTTATGTATGAAAATTTATTGCATTTATATAAAAAAATTAAATATTAACAGAAATAGTGATCGAAATAAATGCAGTACTTTAAGATCGTTATGAAACAAACAGTAAAAGGATATTTCATAATTTTCGAATATTTAGAAGGCAAATATCCATCAATCAGCTCCACTTATTGGACTGTTTTATTCCGAAAATTTTTAGTTTTTGTTTTGGCTATGTACGATAAAATTTAAAAATAGCTATCTTTAAGCTTTTTTCTTGTTCTTCTTCTGATTGGTAAAGTGATAAAGAGTAGATTCGCAAAAAAGGGTGATGTATTTTAAGTGTTACTCTACAACCTATGAAAAAAAAATTCAATATGAAGTTTGAAGTTGAAATTTGATGTTGGTCGACAGTTCTTCAGTTTTTTTTTAATTATGTATCGTTTTCAAAAATTGTTTCAAGTTTAATATTAATATTTTATTTTTCTTATACAATACAAATAATGATATTCAACGTTATGCAAACACAGCATGGAAAATTGATTTGCCTACCAAAATGTGTGTTTGAAAATTATTAATATCCATTGTTAACGAGTCACGTGTGACAAAAAAAAACCTAGAAACGTTTTAAAAATTTTCATTAGCCGGTATACACTTTTAATTCTAGTTTAAACAGCACTTAACGGACTTAAGCCTTTGATCAGTACAAATTTTCATTCAGCACAAGAACGGTGGAAATAACAATGTACAGAATTTTCTCATCCATTATCTTTTTGATTGGAAATTGTGTCACATGCATTGTTCGACGCACACGAAATAGATGTCATATCCCGATTCAGCTTTTTGATACAAAGATACGAGACCAAGGCGAGCTCGACTAACGTCGGAATCCTCGCGTGCCTTATCTTAAGCCGGGCTGGCGTCGGAGACGTTTCACGCTGCAGTCGATTAAAAAGTGCGTAACTCTAATACGTAATTACGCACAGATATCTAGTTGCGGCGCGGCGGCGACCTTCGGCCGTGTTTGCGCCGGATGCTGCGTGACGCCACGGCCGCGCCGCCGCGTGCAGCACAATGCGCGAGCCGGCCCGACCTCGCCCCGCCGCGCCGCCGCGCGGGCACACGCGTTCGTGTGCGCTGAACTCGTACAATTAATTCGTTTCGAATGAACGCCGTGCATGTTATGTTTACTGTCGTTATGTAAGACTGTGTGTCGGTGACGTGTTTTTAGGATTGATAAATTAAGGAAGGAGGAAGAAGGAGGAGGAGAAGGAAGGTAGTGGAAAACTCAAGCTAATGGTTGGCGCTTCCCTCTATAAGGCTTTGTTGTCAGTTTGGCTATACGATACCTACAGTTTGTCTAAATTTAATATTAAGCTTTAAAACACACATGAACGTTAATGATGAGTACAGACAAAAACTAAGGGGCCATCCATAAATTATAAGGTTTTTGCCCCCGACCCCCAAGCTGCAACGCGTCCTTGTCGAAGGTGGCCACACGTAAATGAAAACAGCAGGTTTTACAATTTTTTTTTGTTCAAAATACTTTAAATATTGGACAAAAACCAAAAAAAAGACATGAACCTTTTTTCGTTTTCGTATTTCGGATTTAACGTCACAAAGCTTTTGACCTGCTCCTTCTCGCGCATTGTCACATTTCGTTGACCGCAAACGTGTGACGTAATTTAGGGATGGCCCCTAATTACTAATTCCACAAACTAGTTTTTCTTGGATAATTAATGATTAGTTAAACTTTTGTGTCGAGAAATGTACCTAAACGGTAGTTAACTACACTATTGTAAATAAGGACTTGAAAATTATAGATTATTTCTTATTCACTTTTCACGTATATAATAAAAGTTTAAAATTATAATTTTGCATTATGAAATATTTTTTTTTATTCCAAATCTAAATTAACTTTCTTTACTTTTCAAGACCATTGTTATTTAGATAACAATATTGGGATAATACACACAAAATAGAAAACAAATTCCTTTATTAACTACTTCATGACGTCTTAAACGTTAGAGTTGGGATTGTTATACATTTCTTACTAAAGTAATTTGCCCTATAAAATATTTTATTTATAAATAATAATAACCGAAGAGAGAACGATGTTTATAAACAAGATATCAAGACAAATTCTAGTAACTAGCAAATGATAAGACATCCCATAATGGAGCAAAGCTTCCTGTACAATCGTTCGAAGTTAAAGGACCCCGAAGCAATTTACGCCAAGCCCTTAGGAGCCTCCCATAAGTGACGTAACAGCCAGGATTCGCTCTTAGCGGTAACGTGCAGGCAACGGAAAATGACGTTAAAGTTCAATTATTGAAGCTAGTTAGTTACACGATGATGGTCCGTATTAAGTGTTTTGCGGTTTGAAGGGAGAATTACTCGTTTTTTAGGAATATTACACCCAGGGAAATATTGTTAATATTTATTTGCGCTAACGCTTTTTATTTACTGAAGTATATGCATTATTACACAGAAGTAACTTTTTTAAGAAAGTAAATATCTTTTTAAGATTCAAGCCACTCAATATAAATTGAATACGTGTCTCATAAGTGACGTAATTATAAGTTGACACGACAACATATAAATATTGTGTTCTCGTCGAAATCATATATTAACACTAACCACACGCGTTTGATTGAAGTAGGGTATAACATGTTTTCAAAAGTAAGAAATAAGTTGTTATTTACAGGTAATTTACTACACTATTATGTTTTAAAATTAACGTTTAAATAGTAGTCTAACGCCCACTCAACAACAAAAGAAAAACAAAATATAAGTCTTATTTGTAATAGTTGAATTCTTCTCGGTTGTAGCCAAAAAATCAATTAAATAGTGTATCCATATAATATATATGGATATATCATATGTATTAATATCGATGTATTAAGTATTTATTTGCCATAATATACTCATTCAAATTATGTAGAATTATATGTAATAAAATTCTGTATAATATGTGAAAATTATAGTAATTTTTCGTGATAAATTCACAAGACAGTTTTATTAAATAGATTATTACCATACAAAATAAAAGATTCAGTATAAGCACGCTAAACATATTTATTGTAAATAGAAAATTTATACAATAACTACGAGTATACATACAAAGTTAAAAAAAAATGTGCATGACTATAGAATAGGATATTTAATATGCGCCTGGCCAGGTATGTTCCAAATTTTTATCACTAAATTAATTTAGCTACATATTAATCCTTAAAATTTTCAGCTTCTTATATTAAAATTCAAATAAAGTTGTAATTTAAGCACCGAAATTTTGATATGAAATCAAGAGGCAAAACCTACGTACAATGCACAGCTAAAGTTGGCTGTGTATCATTTGTAAATAAGAATAATAGCTAACTAATGTTCTCTTATTTGCAAAATTTTGGTGATATTATAACTTGTAATTTTGCCAATTTGTTATGAAATAAGGTCAATCATGTAAAACGTACAATAGTATCTTTAACACAGAAGGATAAGACTTTTCTAGTTAGTGTGAATTCTTGTAGAATTTAACACAATTATACTAATTTTTCTTTGTGAATTTTAGTTAATTTTGCGCATTCGTATTTTGTTTTGCGAATATGGAAATAACAGCGTAATATGTCTACTTTTATATTTCATTCTGCGTATCGTATTCTGACTTTATTTTTTGAACTCTCACCTGTGAACTTCAAACGATTACGTTTGCCTCGCGACTTTTATTTTCTGAACAGACGGTACACATATATGGAAAATAACGAATAATTGTTGTATTATGTCAATAATAATTGTCCTAAATTAGTTTGTATTCGGTACTGAACTAGTCTCGAAACATATGAACAAAAAAAGAACTTCTATTAAGACCAAAAGAACACTGGAATCATAACTCTCATTGTCCTAAACTACACGACCAACACTTATACCGCATTACACGACTCCTTTAACACCGAACGCTCAGCTCAAAAGCCTGTTCCATCTCTTATTATACTCACGTAATTCTTTCATATTTAATATTCAAATGAGGACAAAAGCTTCCTCGGCGCGCGGGCGTAACGTTCTATTGTTGCTAAAAAGGCTTCGCAACAAGTGAATGTAATTGCATTTACGTCGTTCCAGGTCCCGGAACGGTAATAGGTTGCGGGCGACGTCCTTAATGGGCCCGCGTTATTTACTCGCCCTCTCCCGCGACCCGCGGACCGCCATGATGGAGAACCACTCGACTACAACTTCTCGACACTTGCTTATTTATTGCGCGGTAGATAATTTTATCGGCCACAGCCGGGGAATTCGTTAAGTCGAGTCTAATTGGATAATAAAAAAGCGATATTGCGATGATTCGGATAAATAATAAATAAACAATGTTCCATTAATTCGATGGGTTCGTTTAAAAACAGAATTTGTATCGGCACCTATTCAATTATTTCATCGATGTTTTTTTTAATATTCGACATTAAGGTATTCGACTCATTCTTTTTGTTACTTCTTCACTACCCGCTTCGGATAGGTACTTGAAAAGTCGCCGCCTGCGCAATCGGATCACTGAGAAGAAAATTTTATTTGAACTGCATAACGTGTAAGGCATTATTTTACTCACCTATACATGCCCTTAAACTCGTGAAATCCCGGGACCCGACTACAACTCCGGTTATGGCTTACACCAGACTGTGTGTCTGGTGTAAGTTCGAACATTTGAACGGTGAATTAGTGCGGAAGTTTTATCCCGAGTGCCAGTTCTTGTCCTCAGTTCTGCTTTCTGCTGCTTTTCGTGATTACTTTCTTATATATGAAGAGAGTTTATATCTAAGCGAAATGTCCTTTTTTTTTTGTTTTAATACAAATATTTACTTCATTTCATTGTTCACTTCTTCGTTTTACGCAACCACAGAATCAGGGCATTGCATTCTAAGAATAATTGTTTGATTTTTTAATAAATGTATACGAAAAAATTGTGATCGGAGATAGATTAGTTTAAAAGTTCAAAACCGAAAATATGGAAATGCAGCGTTTATATCTTTTCCTGTCTTGCCTAAAAGTTTTATTTCTAAAAAAGTACATGTTGACAGTATACTAATTCTACGGATAAATCTCTATGTATATGTTATATGATATAAAACTAAATATATCCGACACATTTCAAATGTTATTCTTATATATCTAATTAGTTAGATAAATTAGAATATACCGCTTTAAGCAAATTGAACATATAGTTACTTATATAACGTATTACGCATTTATTTCCAGAATTTAAAAATTCTTGGACAAAAGAATCTCGGTAATGAAATAATAAGCGAAATCGAAATTATGAACACAGAAAATTTTTAAAATCATCTCCACATAAATTTGCTTGTATGTACTTCGCTTTTCTCTCTGAATCGTTGGTATAAAATATAGATAAAATTTATTCAATAGGGAAACAAATTTTTAATATTATATAAATGCCAAAAAGAATCCTCTTAACTATTTCCTATTTAAATACAGTACAATATTAGGGAAGCGCATAAATATTTAAGTTTTCAAACATCCAGAATGTTTCAAGAATAAAGTTTAAAAATATTTTTTTTCTTTTGAGTCCCTAGTGTAAATAAGGGAAGCGTGACACAAGTCAGTAAAAATGGTGTAAGTTGACATCAGCTCTATATACGTTGGGCAACTTAGTACAACCGGTGCCAGTGTGAAGCAGTGCTTTGTAGTGATCTGTTATGTGGATTTGTTAGATTTTTAGCTGTGTATTTATACACGCAGAGATCAGAGGAATAAAAGACGAAAGATTAATAAAACTACTTTCATTATGTTATTATTTGATGAATTCAAAATACTTACACCTACCATGTTATTTTTATATGTAAAAAATTATTAGCTCTTAAAAAACTCGCAAAATTATATTATTCTTACAAAAATTTATGTGTCATACAACTTGGAGGATACACGTAATAGGCCTCGAACTAACAAATTTTCTAAAATAAAAGCACACATTACTTATGATATGACTTTTGTGAAGTGCATTCAATAGCTTCATTTTGATTCTAAGAGAAATAGAAAAAAATCAATATATCTTAAGGAAAGGAAAATTTGTTTTAAGTGACATCTTTTACGGAGTAGTAAAAACAAGATGATATGGCGCCATCTAAAAACGAAACG